>CM021107.1:515304125-515537987 GCA_007115665.2 Sequoiadendron giganteum | reverse complement strand
CCAAATTGGCGGCCAAGGGCTACTCCCAAATAGAGGGATTTTATTTTGGTGAAATTTCATCTCCTATTGCTAAGTTGTCTTCCATTAGACTCCTTTTATCCATTGCTATAGCTTGAAATTTTGAGACGAATTAAAAAGTGTTAAGACTATTTTTTTGCATGTGGATCTTTAGGAGGAGATTTATACATGATAATTGTAAGGAACAATTGGTTTACATGTTGAAATGGTCATTATATGGTTGAAATGGTCATTATATGGTTAAAATAATTTCCTAGTATGTGGTGTACCAAAATTTTGATGCCTTTTGCATTGAAATTGAGTTTTGTTAGGAGTGAAGATCATTGTGTTTATATTAAAATTATTAATGATCACCATTATCTTGTATGTATATGATATGTTGTTTATTGGTAAAATTAAGGTGACGATTAAGGAGCTCAAAACTTAACTTTTTGGCACATTCAATATGAAGGACTTGGGGGTATTAAAATATATTTTTGGGTTGGAGATCAATAAGAACTGAGTACACATAAAACTTTGGTTTATTTAGAGTGTGTATATACCATTTTGTGATGGTTTAGTATGCATGACTATAGTGCTATTATTGTTGGTAGTTTGATGTATGCAATGGTTTGCACTATACAAAATATTGCCTAAGTAGTGGGAGTTTCGAGCAAGTTTATGTCTAACCCTAGTAGAGAGCATTGAACTAAATCATTAAGAGATTGTTTAGATGTTTGTGTAGAACTCTTAATTACTATTTGCGTTATCATTGTGTTGATGATGCAAAAAAGTCATTGGGTATACAAGGATTTGTTGATGTAAATTAGGCAAGTGATGTGGATAGTCAAAGGTCCATTGGTGGCTATGTTTTCTCTTTTTTTGGAGGTACAATGAGTTGGATAAGTAAAAGGTAGCTCACAATTTCTTTATCCACCATAAAAGTAGAGTATATGGTTGCTACACATGCCTTTAAGGAGACAATTTGATTATATATACTCGATATAGGTACTGATTTCAATTGCAAGATTGTTAGAATCTGATGTGATAGTTAGAGTGCTATTTGTTTGTGTAACTGAGGGTAATTTTTTGTTAGTTTGTTAGCAAATGTAAATGCAAACATATAAAACCCACAATAAGTAATAGAGTGCAAAGGAAATTAATAAAGAAACAAAGGAATGATCTCACCCTGATTTTTCATCCTCCATTACTGATCTCCATTACACCCTCTAGCTTGCTGAAAGATGTGAGGTTGCCCTCAAATTATGATGAGCAATCTACTATTGTGACTAGTCCTAAGCAAGTGTCGAAGGATTCAAGATGATTATGCAAGCGAATATAAAATCCTACATGCAAAACTAAATGTATAAATGACAAAAACAAGACAATGCTAAACTCAAGAAATTGCCAAAGCTCTCAAGATATTAAAAGATATATGAGATGACAAAATGAGGACAAAATTGACATTTTATAAAAAAATGCAATTTTGGATGGATGGATGAAATTAAAGATTGAGAAGTGCCCTAGAATCTATGGTCAAAATTCAAAATAACAACCCCTTAATTAGGGTTAGGGAAAATTTAGGGTGAAATTCAAATTGAGTGGACAAGATTTAATTTAAGAAATTAAATCAAGGAATGAGAATATGTGTGACAATGAGATGAAAATTAGCAAGTAGAAAAGGATGAGTTAGAAAATCAAGTCATTTTAGAAATTACTTAATATGTGGAGGGAAATGCTATTTTGAATTTAATATTTTAATTTAATTCAAAATGGTGAAGTCATGTGGCAGTAAATAATAATTAAATAATTAGTTTAAATTATTTAATCATGGAAGAAGTGGGTTAATAATTAAATAAATTGTGGGGGATTTATTTAATTATTAGAGGACTTTAATATTAGAGACATATTTAAATAAAATTAATTTATTTAAATAATCAAGAGGGAATAGTGGATTAAATAAATTTAATAATTTATTTAATTTAAAGAGGACTTTAGACATTAGTGGCATATTTAAATAAATGTGATTTATTTAAATAGTCAAGAAGAATAAAGGAGATGAATTAATTAAATAATTGGTCATTATTTAATTTAATAGTTGAATTTGGTCGGAGTGACATAATCGAGTTATGTTTAGAGAAATTGATGATAAAATTGAGTTCGCAGGCCTAAGTCAATTTTATGTGTCTACATTTTGCCCCTCTTTGTCATAATGCAGTTTATCACGTTATGGCAAAGAAAACAAGTCAAGAATATGCCTCAGTGAAGGTACGGAGTGCCTATGCCCCCTCAAGAATTTTTTCGAATTTTGGCTTGAGGTCAAAAAAATTTGGAAAGTGTCTTGATAAGCTAAATCGATGCCCAAAAAACCAACAACGTGATCGGTTTTGAAAACAGAGGACGTTAAGTTAGCGAAAATGCTAGTCAAAGGTGGTCAAATGAGCCTCTAGTACAAACCCAACAGGTCAAACCCTAATTTTCAACCTATAAATAGGTTTGAAAATGCAAACCAAGTGTCATTTTCATATTCACTAGTTAGAAATTTTGGAGAGCAAAGCGCGAGAAGAATTTTCTGTTAGTTTGTTAGCAGATGTAAATGCAAACATATAAAACCCACAATAAGTAATAGAGTGCAAAGGAAATTAATAAAGAAACAAAGGAATGATCTCACCTCGGTTCTTCATCCTCCATGACTGATCTCCATTACACCTTCTAGCTTGTTGAAATATGTGAGGTTGACCTCTAATTATGATGAGTAATCTACTATTGTGACTAGTCTTAAGCAAGTGTTGAAGGATTCAAGATGACTATGCAAGAGAATATAAAATCCTACATGCAAAACTAAATGGCTAAATGACAAAAACAAGACAATGCTATACTCAATAAATTGCCAAAACTCTCAAGATATTAAGAGATATATGAGATGACAAAATTGACATTTTATAGAAAATGCAATTTTGGATGGACGGATGAGATTAAAGATTGAGAAGTGCCATAGAATCTATGGTCAAGATTCAAAATAACAACCTCTTAATTAGGGTTAGGGAAACTTTAGGGTGAAATTCAAATTGAGTGGACAAGATTTAATTGAAGAAATTAAATCAAGGAATGAGAAAATGTGTGATAGTGAGATGAAAATTAGTGAGTAGAAAAGGATGAGTTAGAAAATCAAGTCATTTTAAAAATTACTTAATTTGTAGAGGGAAATGCTATTTTGAATTTAATATTTTAATCTAATTCAAAATGGTGAGAGAGAAATTTAAATAAATGATTTTTATTTAAATTTTGAAATGAATTGTGAGAGACAATTAAATAATTAATTTAAATTATTTAATCGTGGAAGAAGTGGGTTAATAATTAAATAAATTGTGGGGGGTTTATTTAATTATGAGAAGACTTTAATATTAGAGACATATTTAAATAAAATAATTTATTTAAATAATCAAGAGGGAATAGTGGATTAAATAAATTTAATAATTTATTTAATTTAAAGAAGACTTTGGACATTAGTGGTGTATTTAAATAAATGCGATTTATTTAAATAGTCAAGACGAATAAAAGAGATGAATTAATTAAATAATTGGTCATTTAATTAATAGTTGAATTTGGTCGGAGCGACATAATCGAGTTATGTTTAGAGAAATTGATGATACAATCGAGTTCACAGGCCTAGGTCAATTTTATGTGTCTATAGTTTGGTCAAAACTTCTATGTATCATGCTCATACTATGCATGTTGATGTGTAATATCACTTTGTACGAGAAATGATTGAGAATGGTAAGGTCTTGATAGATAAGGTTGACACTCTAGATAATGTTGCATATTTTATTATGAAGCCATTTACCACATATAAGTTATCTTTGTGTGAGAAGGCTATAACCCTTGATACTTGTACTTTTTTTAAAAAATTTTACCTATGGATGTATTTGCAATGTACAATATCAAGTGAGAATATTAGGATTAAGTTGTCATATGTCATATGCATTAAGGTGTCATTTATGTTGCAATCCTAAATATATAATTCATGTATGTCCAACAATCCTAGAAAGTGTTTTTGAATACCTAAGGTGTAATTATAAATTAAATTATTATTTAGATTCTTTGAGAATCTTGATACTAGTTGTCATATGCATTCATGAAGAAGGTGGAGTAGAACCTTGGTGTTTATGTTGAATTTGGACTCACTAAATGCACTTTCCCAATTCTAGGCACTTGGATTAAGGAGTGGATAATATTATATGATAGATGAGAAACGTATGAGTTGACCACTCCATTTTAGAGTGTTATACCTAGGGATTTGAGCCACTGAGGGTCATTGCACCTAAGATTCCTTTGTGGGTAATTACTATTTTTGTGTCAATTGATTACACCCATGTGATACCCATGTTAAGTCATTGTTGCATTTGTTATTCTTAGAAGATTCTCTCCAAAGTGGGTGTGTGGTTTTTGCATAATAACATGGCGTTGGTATCTATTATTTTGGTAAACCATTTAAGTTTTTGTCCCCTCTTTGTGCTTATATATTGAGAGTATAAGATGGTGGTTTCAGATAAGATTGTTTTACTAGGTGCTACTAGAGTGCTATTAGAGTGAAGATGGTTTTAGTGTGTTGGATGCATCATATATTTACAAATTAATACATACTTGTCTTTTTTTTTTTGGATTTTTTCTTTTCTAAAGAGTTTCTCCACATAAATCTTGTGTTGACATGGTTTGTTGATTTATTTTTTATTGTCAATTTATGCAATCAATTAAATAATCTTATAGTAATCCTTGTTTAAAGAAATAAATTTTAGATTTGCATACACTTGTAGAAGATTTTACTATAGTAGTTTCACTTTGTTTTCAACAACATCATGACTAGTTAAGCACATCCTTACTAAAGGTGAATACACCATCACTATTGTGCATGGTCTACAATTTTTTTGAATGAACACACATTGAGATTCTACTCTATATATATTTCTAATGATATTAAGTGCAAAGTGTTCCTTTGGATTTGGATGAGATGAACCTCTCAACAATTGAGTGGACTCTAAAAAGAGTTCAACATGGTTGAACATCACAATGATTACAATTAAAATTGTTTAACTTAATTATCTAAAACTTAATTGTCATCAAATATAAAGAATGAAAATGTTTTCAACATATTTGAAATTACACACTAAAATGAAAAAATAATAAATATGAAATATAATACTTTCTAGATTAAAAAGACACCATGCTTTATTCTTAATTGTATTATTTCCATACACTATATCAAACAATTCATTTGAAATAATTTTGTTTGCAATATAAAAATGTTCTTAATATATCTATCCCCGTGTCCATTGACTCTTTGAACAATTACTAATTAAATATATACAATCCCATAAACAAAATTTAAAACAATTACTAATTAAATATGCACAATCCCATGAACCAATTTTAATTTTTCCTACATATTAATATATTTCTCTTTGTAACCTCATCCTAAATTTGCTGATCCTGTCCCTAAGTGGAGATTTCTTATATTAATTATTCATTTCTTTCTGATTTTCTCTTTCTTGATTTCGGACTCTAAAAAGGAGTAATACTGACCCCATCCATGATGTCCAAATCATACGGTTCTGTCCACATAATCAATAAATTAAAAATAAAATAAAAATAAATCTACGTGATCAGGAAGCGATAGGCTAAGCTTCTGGAATGTCCCCATTCCTTTAAACTATAATTGCACAAATACCTCTGATTAGACTAGTAATGCTACAAGACTCTACTATAATTACTAATAGTAGACTGAAATTATATGTCAAATCATGTTGCCAGCACAAAATCTGTTGGGTACAAGAGAAACCAGTTAGTTTCCATTATATGTCAGTACAAAGCCAAAGTGTGACATTCATGGTGAAGCTGGCCAAAATGGCCCACCTTGTTAAATTTAGTGGCCTTTAATCCTGCTGTTTGTAGTAATGACTGTAAGAGTAAAACCTCCAGTTTGTAGTAGTAAATTTTCGTCTATATGGTTTTTTTCATTGAGGGTCTTGAAATGAGTATTCTGCACATTAGTTATTGTAATCGCTTAATCCGATGCTTTGAAAAAATGAGCCTGCCTTATTGAATTTAGAGCCTGTCTGTGAAAAATCTGAATTTGTGGAAAAATCTGATCTTGTGCTCAGTAAAGTACTAATCTATATAGGTGTCCAGCTAATTTGTTCATTCGTGTACAATGGTGGAAGAAGATTTTTTGCCTAGAAGTAAGAAGAAACTGAAACATGCTTTTGTTTTGGAAAATTCAGCTAGTGATAATCAGATTAGTAGATTAATTGGTGGAATTTCAGATGTTTGTTTGTTCTGAGCTAAAGCCCGTGCAGTTTTATTTCTAGTGGTATATGAGGGAAACTTATAAGCTCTGGTTTCTGTGCACATGGATGACATTGCTGAGGGAAGGTTTTTTCAATGAGATAAGATAGTAAGAAATTTCAATTGTGATACGTGTATCGAAGTTTCTTATGCTGTGTGGGGAAACCCGATTTTGCTTTTCCAACTTATGAAAATTTGAGGATGAATTATCTCTGTATAGTCCAGGTTAGTTGTGGTAGGATTTGAAGGTGAACCGACTCTTGGTTTAGGTTGTCCACGGAGAAGGTATGTAAGTTGAGGAGCAAGCTTGTCTATGTATGTTTGAGAGTCCCTGGTAGTTGAAGAAAACCCAGGTTTTGCTTCTGCAGATTTAAACTGGGTCAAAAATATGAAAGGAGAATTACTGTTTTGGTTGTTCCAAAAGTTCCGATCCTCAGTGTTTCTGGCTTCCTTGATGGGTTTCATGTATTCCCAACTCTGCTACCATCAGAAAGGAAGCTTGCCATTCTAATTGAAGGCTGAGCTTGTTAATCTAATTTGGTTCTTGGACATCCAGTAATATTACCGCTTCATCTTTCATGCAGATTATGACAGTACCAAGGATACCTCTATTGTCATGTCTTAGATATCTTGGCATGTGGGTTCCTCCAAAGTGCTATCCAAATACGTCTATTTTGGCTTTTTGATTTTTTTCAATTGAAATTAATGGCAATAAACTGCAAGTTATCAAGACACAAGCATCTGGCAAATCCTCTGAAACAAACGCCTACAGTAATGTCAATGGATCATTTTAAGTCTCCCCGACTGATCATTCATCCAGTCTTGGTTTTGGCTGTTGTGTCCCTTGTGTGCAGCTTTACTCCAGCATCCACTTATTCTTCTGCTCCTCTTAATTGCTCTGATACTACTAGTGTGTGCGAGTCTATTATTGCGTACAAATTACAGTCCACTGATACACTGTCAAGAGTTCAGTCCCTGTTTGATGTTACTTTAGCAGAACTTACATTTGATCAAAACTCAGCTGTTAAATCTCAGTATGTGTTTGCAAACAAGAGTTGTGGCTGCTTCCAAACTAAGAAACAATATCTGACTACAACTACATATACTGTCACAAGTAATGATGGGTATTTGGCACCAATGGTGGAGAATGCTTATGGAGGTCTTGCACAGTTGCCCAATTCTTCTAGAATTGCACATATGGGAGCGGTGGTGACCGTGTATCTCCTTTGTGGCTGCTCGAGTAATGCCTCAAACTATCTCATGAGTTATGTGCTGCAAGATATGGATACTCTTTCATCAATTGCCAGTCGATTTGGAATTAGCATGCAAGATATCGAAATGGTGAACAATATCACAGACCCAAATGTCCTTTCAACTGGAAAGGTTTATTACATACCATTGAAATCAGGTGAGAAAGTATTATATTTGAAACTCTTCAGTTTAAAAAAAAAAACCAGAAAAAAAATCATTGCTTTTGTTCTCTGTTTATCTGATATGCTTGCAAAATCTCTCTTGAATAGAAGGCGGTCTATTCCATAGACAAGAACCGTAGGCACCACCCCTAACAGAGATAGAATCTCAGTTTTATCCTTTTGCTCCTATCTGCTATACCTTCCTTGGGGTCGGAAGTAGGAAACTGAAGGGTATTCAGTTCGTCTAGAGTCTCCATGTTAACTTTGGCAGGAATAATGCTGTGCGCTCTGCATAAACCATTCTTGTAAACAATAATTTCTTTCATGTCGCCACTAATGTTTCCATTCATATCACTTATGTTCTCCTTCAGCAGTTTGGTGGATGCTGAATTTGCCAATATTATTTCCAGAACTATTTTCTTAGATGCCTTTACACGTTCCTTGACGTAATTGCGTTCTCAACTATTTATTTTAAACAATTTCATTATCTTATCCAGTGAATGTCTCTAATGGGACCTGAACTTGTTCCGATTTTGTGTAGACTCGGTTCACATGTAACCATTAGATCACCGTTCTCTGGACAAATTGAAGTTAAAAGCAATGTTTTTTTTAATATTGTGAAATGCATTCAGGATCAAGTATGTATAGGGAGTCATCAAGACATATTTAACTAAAATAAAGAAAATTGGTTCCAGAGCATAAAGATATATGATTATTTCCTTTAGATTCAAGCAATCATATGACTAAATTTGAAATTGTAGAACAAAAGTTATGACCCTTTTTGGAGGATTCTCTAACAATGCTTCATCTCCAAGTCATGAAAACTATGAATATGCACATCTGTTGTTCCTTATATAAGTCATCCTTCATTCTATTTAGATCCTGTTGCCCTAAAATGTGATCAATTTAATGCCCACAAGTTGACTTCACTTCCTGTCATTTAGGTGATAAATTACCTATGCAACTGAGGCTTATGTAAGTAGTGTACAGTTACTCATAAGAAGCTTCTTCTATAAGGTTTCCAGAAAATATGCAAGAAATTCAGCAGCCAAAAAATAATCAAGTGAAGATATACACATATATAGAATGAAAAAGGTATCCCTGTTCTTTCTAAATGAGATTAAGACATTTTGAAGAACTCTTATTGGACACTGTTGGTGTAGTTATTCATTTGTTACACCATAGGTTAAGCTTACTTAGTTCATTTACTTGGGTTGAGTTATGCTTGTTCTTTTTGGACTGTGAGGTGTTATCCTCTTCCTTATGAGTTACTCTTCCTTTTTGAAGAGTGAGGTGTTAGCTCATTCCTTGGGAGTTACACTTCTTGGAGGGTGAGTTGTTATCCTTTTCTTCTCATATTTTTCATAAATGCAAATTCATTGCATTTATTCTGCACACTTCTATGAATGAAATAGCTGGATTTTG
This sequence comes from Sequoiadendron giganteum, assembly GCA_007115665.2. Taxonomy (NCBI): domain Eukaryota; kingdom Viridiplantae; phylum Streptophyta; class Pinopsida; order Cupressales; family Cupressaceae; genus Sequoiadendron; species Sequoiadendron giganteum. The sequence goes on along the minus strand of CM021107.1, from coordinate 515,528,811 downwards.
TTCATTGCATAATTTAGTCATTTCTTTTGCATGTTGAAGTTATGTCATTTCTTTGAGAGAATAGATTATTGTAAACAGGTTCAGGCATTTGTTCCTTGGGCAGAAATTTCATGCTATATCTGAAATCTTACAGTCACCCTTGAGCCCCATCAATGAAATGTAGATTAGTTTTGAGACACAGGCGGCCCTAACTGGTGCATAATAATTCTTTTGGTGCCTGAGGAGAGATTGTTACTGCCCATTAGATAGATTATAAATTGTTATTTAATCTTTATTCCATAATAAAGTTTCCAATAATGGCCTGAGAAATTTATGCCATCCACATTGCAGCTCCCATGTCAAAATTAAAACAATCTGGAAGAGCAGTTTGTACTAATTTTATCCAATTAAACATCAATTGTTAGATTAGTTTTCTGGAGCTAATTGAAAAACGTTTTCAAGTTATATTACAAAATAATTGTAATGGTTATTATGTTTTTTAGATAATATTGCTTTTTGAAAAATACAAAAAATTCATAGCCTATCTGGGGCAATGTTGAAAGACTCCATCAAATTCATAAAGGCTACGATTTACTAAGCTCAAATATATAAAGTGACATTTAGTTGGCAGCTCTTAATAAATCCAAATGAGACTGTGGCTTTTTAAGCGAAGGCATGCCTTTGTCTTTGATATTCCTCTTGAGTTAATTTTATAGTAGAGCTTGGGTGATGATCAATTGACTGTAAAACTCTGTAAACTCATTCATAGCAGTATAGGCGGAATTCTAACCCTGTGCCATGTGATACCACGATACATTCTTTTCACCTTGGAAATGTATATATTGAGTATTTCTAGGTTCCATGTCAGTTATTTGTGCTTTCCTTTAGATCTCTTTTATTTCTTTCTTTTGCAATTGGCTTGATGCCTTCATACCATATGTGGTTCCCTAATATCTTGTTAATCTTCTAACCTCCTTGAACACGATGAAAGATTATTGGCCCTATAGCCTATGTTATCTCTACTAAAAACTGGAGGCCAATCTAAGTGCTCGATTCTGCTATGCTGCTATAAACTGATCGTTTTCAGCCTTTAGGCATGATGCTTATAGCTGGTTCTATGTCAATCTGGCTAGCAAGGAAACCACAGTCCTTGCAAGCATTCGTCCTTCAAATTTGCCACCTTTACATCTTAAGTAGTTATTATCATAATGCTAATGTAGTGTATTTCCTTATTTCTGGGAAAAGAAAACTTACAGTGATCTAAGTAGATTCTCCAAAGGCAATTTCTATGGTCTGTGGTACTTCCAAACACTTCCTCGAGGCTTGCAGCATCTTCAAGGTCATCACTTTATCTCCATCTGATGCTGCACACACTTTTTTATAGGCACTAGACAATCTGGATAGATTGGACGTGGCACCATCAAAGCACATACTGAACCATATTCAGTCTTCATCATCAGCTTTGTTAAGATTTCAACCACATACAAAGCAAACCACTAAGGTCCACTCTTAAAACGTGGTACCTTTGAATGCTGAATGTGTTGGAGCCTTCTTCTTTGAAAGGGCAGATTCATGTGCTACATCTAACACTGTTTGATTCAATCTTTAGAAGGTGAAGAGCTTTGTGGAAGGTCAATGATTTCAACTCCATATTAGTTCTTTAGCATTCATGGCTTTGTAATATTGTGTGTACACTTATATTATCAGATTTCATAACTATAGTCATAGCATAGATGAAGCTGGGGGGAAATATACAGCCACATATCTCTCTTGAGGATGTACCATGTACATAACACACAATTTAATTATGTTCCAGTTCTATTATCTTTCCTGCAAGTCATTCTCTGATTGATATTCAACATCTCTGAAATATTGTCAATATTGCTTCCACACATATAACACATCTAGCTCCACATAGTTTAGACTTTAGAGTGTTGTCTCCTTGGATACTCCTTGGGATCTGGATCATATGGTGTTTGATGCTTGCCAATCTAGCGATATCTTCATGTTCCTTTTCATCCTAAATCAGAGATGCATCTACCATTGGATAGTTTATGATTGTATTTAACTGACTAACCTTGAAATGCCTTCAACATCCAGTAGTTTCTGAATGTATTTAATTGTACGAGGAAAAACAATGTAATTAGTTATGTGTCATACCTCAATATTTTTTATGCTTGCAACCTTATTTCCTAAATTACAACTCTAAAAATAATTGTCTTTTTTATGCTTTGATGGATTTGCATGCTTCCAAGACATAAGGATCTGTATAAAAATATTATAGGTCAATGCTGACTTGAATTTACTCGGGATTTTGTGAACCATGTTCCCTACAAAGTTCTCATCACAAAACATCAGAGTTTAATGGTTGTGAATAGATCAACACAAGGCTGCTATCTTTTCAATTTACTTAAACACAAACATGTTCAATCCTTCAGAGGGAAAGCAATTCTTTTTGTTGCATGTCATTGCTTTCCCTCTGAAGGATTGAACATGTTTGTGTTTAAGTAAATTGAAAAGATAGCAGCCTTGTGTTGATCTATTCACAACCTTTAAACTCTGAAGTTTCCTTTGGCTAACGAGCACCTTATTGGGCACAGGGATATTGACATGTAGCTGCTACTAAGAATATCAACACATTTCCCAAAGTAATGGTGTTCTCTGAATCTTCTATTATTCCTGTGAAAAAAATTATGTTGTTTCATTGTTGACTTTTGAGGAATCTTTAATTTAGTGAGAATTTTTTTCTGATGCATTTTTATTACTCAATTTTAAGCACTCGATCTCTGTCATATGATGTTAAGATGTTTCAGAAGTCTTTGGATCAAACATTAAATGTGGAAAGAAACACTCTCTTCTCTCAGCTCTCTTTATATCAAACATTAAATGCCAAAAGAAACACTCACTTCTCTTATTAAGTACTCATGGCAAGTGAGAGCATTAAACTCGCTGAGAAATCTGCCCATGGAGTCATGAAATTACATGCGAGTTCCTAGTAATAGAAAATGGCAAAAAAACCATGTATAGCCATGTTTAATACATAACCGCCAACAAAACTGTTTGGTCCAAACTTGCCATGCTCAGATAATTCAATAAACCTGTCAAAATTGGGTTAATGTGGGTCAACCGTCAAATCATGAACAAATTATGGGTATGTGAAACAAATGCATTTTATATGCTTGTAATTAAAAAAAAACTTCCCTTTTTTAAGTCAGCTTGTGGGTTTTTGCCTATAAAGCCCCTTTAAATTGTTTTTTGAACATTTTTGCAACTTTAGGCAGGAAGTAAACAAGTTTTATGAGCATTTTAGCATCTTTTGATTTGCCATTTTTTTTCTGTGTTTTCCTTGTTTTAAACCCTTATAATTAAATTTCATTTATACTTCTGGATTGTTGTGTCACTGCCATGTACGTATAATGAGCTATTTGTTTTTGAAAACTGAGTTTGCAAACTATGATTTGGAGAATGAAATTGATGAGGAATTAGTTGAGGGCAGCCAAACGCAAACCCCAAGCACAACCAAAAATAGTTTAGCTATGAGTTTATTGAAATCTAATTGCCCTTTAAAGTTGTTGGCACAATATGCCAAAGGGCCATTTAACAAGAAAAATCCTTTGCAGTAGTTTGCAACAAATATTTAATCCAGACAGAAGTAAATAAATGGAAATGCAGCATTTGCCTGGAGGGCTAGAATGGCACCATTAAAGGGTAAATGCACACTTTTTGCTTACCCCTGGTAAAGGTTTTGAGCCTTATGATAATCTCACACTTGAAATGAGGGCTGCGGTGATCAAATTATTTCAAGGGGACATCATTGTACCAACAGTTTTTGGTATACCACGAGGTTTACCACCTTCATTTTTGTCATTTGAGGTGAGCACAATGGAGTAAGGGGGAAATGGAAAGCTATAGATTGATTTTGACATAAACCAATTACAAATATGTTCAATGTGCAAGGAAGGAAGGTTGCAAATGAGGCCATTGCCAATTTCTATTTTGGTAACGGCATTCCTTTCCATCTTGCTCATAGTTATGTGGGTCCTAGTGAGACTAGATTGAGAACCACTCTCTTGGAAAAATGTTATTCCAAGGTTAACTTGTTGATGGAGGAGAGGAAGGCAAATGGGTAACACATGACTGCTGTCTAATCATGAATGGGTGGATGTATATTAGACATTCCCCACTCATAAACATTATATTTTCACGTATTGATGGAATTTACTTCTTGTGGGAAGTTGGTTGCTCAACAAAATGTAAAAATGTTGAGTTTTGGTTTTAGATTTGATCATTTGAGTGAAGCCATTGAGGAGGTTGGTCCTCAAAATGTAGTGTAGGTGATTATTGATGTAACAAATGTTTGTAGGGAAGCCAATAATTTGATTCAATCTACATATAGGTACATCTATTGAACTCCTTATTATGTGCATACTATGAATAATGCACTTAAAAACATTGGAAAGATAGGATGGGTGAGAAAAGTGGTAGTGGATGCAAGGGAGGTGCAAATGTTCATTTGCAACCACCACACCTCATTGGCATTGTTTCAAACTTTTGCAAAGAAATAATTTCTCAAATCAGTTGAGACACAATTTGCTTCCTATTCATTCTATTTCTACTAAAGAGGATGTTTGAGTTGCAAGGGTGATTGCAAATTTTGGTTATGACATAAGATTGGAACAGTTGGAAGGAGTCAAGGATTGAGCAAGTGAGCGCGTGGAAGGATATTTTGATTAGTGATACTTTTTAGTTGAATGTGAGATTCATCACATCTTTTGTACAACCTGTTTTTACCATCATCAGATTTTTGGGATTCTAAGTTCTAATAGTCTTAGTCTTGGGGAGATTTGCAAGCGCATTGATAGAATGCTTGGCCAAATGAAGGTTGCCATTTGTGAGATAGACCCCACTCTAGAGTTCTACAATGAGCATGTTCACCACATCATCAAGAAAAGGTGGGACAAGTTGAACACCCCTCTACACATGGCTACATATACTTCGAAATTTGAATCCAAAATGGTATGTGAAAAGACTTGTTATAATTGACATTCATACTTCAACAAAATCCAAGCTAGTTAGTTGGTGGACAATTTATGGACCTCTAGGACTGTTGTGCACACTTAGTATTTGTTTTTGCACACAAGTTTATGGTTCCTTTGTGATTGAGAGGAATTGGCCAACATATAACATTATTCACTCTCTAAATAGAAACATACCTTTGTGAGAGTGGAAGAGCTTGTTGCAATGCGTAGTGCCTTGCATCTAATTGATCACAAGACACCTAAGTATAGGTAGAGCTTTGTGCAATGGGGGAATGTAGAGCCCAGGGAGCCATGGCAACTTGATGGTGACCACAATGTGTAGATGGGATTGGAGGAAGAAGTTCCACTTCCTTCCAACGGTTCTAATGATGAGGAATTTCCATGTTATGTAGCTGTAAATGAGGGACTCTGATTTTTGAGCTTGTTGCTCAAACAAAAACAGCTACAGATGTCATTTTTGGCTATATAATCGTCATTTTGATGCTTGTCACTTGTAGAATGAGATTCTAGTTAGTACTTTGAACTTTGAACTTATTAGTTATTTGAATATTTCAATTTGAATTGGATTCCAATTTTCATCTACTATGATGAATGATCATTGATATTCAGATTATTACATTTTGTCATTTGATGCAGAATCTATGATTTGACAATTTGAATTGGGTCTTGGTATTGTTTACTTATCAATTTATCATTGATCATGCGTTATATAATTGTATTATGTTGCCAATTCTCAGGTTTGGTTTACCTATATTTATTTTTTCTGTCATATATATATTAATATATATAGCTGCCCCCCATCGTCTCCTAAATTTTGGAAAACAATTGCTATTTCCCATCCCTCCATCTTGAAAACTTGAAGAAACATTGGGAAAAGAATTAGAAGATTTCAGAACAACCAGTTTCATTCATTTAACATATGAACCTCTAGAAATGATTGAAATAGAAAGGAAACAAGAAAGATAGCTGAAACACAATATTTACCTTGTGGAAACCCAAAAATGGGAAATAACTCTAGCAAGTGTGAGCTTCCAGTTCCCCTTTTCACTATATTTAATTTACAAGTAGATGAATGTCCCTGAGACTATAATGAAATCATGGCACATGAACAATTAAGCTCAAAACCTACACCATGCTTGGAACTCCATTAAATATCAGTTCTAACAATGTACAACTCTAGAAATGAACAATAAAAGAAGGTACATGCAAGAGCCAACCCTTCTACAATGAAGTAAATTTTTTTTTTATCTTTTTCTCCCATGCATTTGAAGAGTTCCTTCAACTAAAATGCTTGGAATGGGAAGAAACACCATTGCTTTTCCCATACAAACAAATGGGATGCAAATGGCACTTAATACAAATTGGCGGTTTCAAAAGTTGAGAACAAAACTATCAATGGTTAAAATGTAATGGCTGCTTGCACAAACCAGCAACTTTGTTTGCAACAGAAAAATGCTCTGTTTCAATAACATTCCTTGCAACTTCTGACTTCCTTGTGAAGCTTATGATCAACCCAAGGCCACATACATCATTGAGGAATGTTTGATTTTTATGAAACTATTGTTCACCATGTTCTTTCCTAAGTCTTCAAAGTTGTTTAACATCTTCTAACTGATAATGATTGAACTAGTATCTTGTTCATCTAATAAGATCCAAATTTTGGATCACTTGTGCTCCCATTTGTACCCTTACCAACTCGTAACCACTTTGCCCATTGTCCACTAGCCAAGATGTCAAGGTGTTGAGAATTGATTTTGGTTTCTTATAGTAATACAATATCAAGTTTTTGGGCATCAATTTGTTGCTTTACCAAGCATAATTTCTTAGAGGCATTTAAGACTCACATTCTAGCTTTATATTTTCATGGCACCATGGTGGAAGGTGTATCCCTTCCACCTATAAAAAGCAATACTAGTTCATTTCTTCCAATCTTTGGTTCTAGTCGTGTATCTCATTAGATTCTAAGGGAGTTAGATTTTCATCCCCTTGTGTTGCAAGTGCTTGCATTTTGAGGGCTTTTGCAATTTGGGTAGAGACAAACTTTTTGAGAGCTTGTTTGCTACACCATTAACCTATAGTATGCTTGGGTATATGTGTAGTCGACTTGCGGCTAGCATAACCTTTAATTAAGTTATAGAATCATTTATATAGTCTATATAGGTAGTTAGGTTGGCTTGAGTGGCATTCATGGCACACATATGGTATATATAGAAGGTAGTGGTTAGTTTATTATCATCATATTGCATATTCAATTCTTAGTGAAGATAATTGAAGGTATCCCCCTTGAAGTGGCTTATTATAAAGTACTTGTAGCACAATTCCTATTATATTCTTCTCTTCTCGAAGTTGTGAAGTGCATCTCTTAAAATTTAGTGACTTTTTTTGGAAATTTGGAGGGTTGATTAGGGAAATTTAAAGCAACTATAGTCTAGATTGAAATTATTTAAAGCATTTTTGAAGGAATTATTGCAAAATTAGGGTTTTTGCCAAATTCGCTCCCAAGGCTACAAATCAGCAAATTCTTGGGGATTTATTTAGAAAGGTGAGATCTAGGCCTAAATAAGTTATAATAAAAATTTCAGCTTATTCAGATTTGTTTTGTCTAAGTTATTGCAAAATTATTTTGGCTTTAAAACATTTTTGAGGGAATTACCCCATGTCCCCATGCAGCTGCTTAAATATGTTTTATGCTTAAATTTAAGCAGCTGGAGTGTTCCCATGTAAATATTTTATTATGGGAAAAGGATAATTAAGAATCGTTCCCTATTTTAATGTGGCAGCTATCGTTTAGGAATTGAAAATTAGCTGTGAAAAAAAGAGGGGGACTGGAAATAAACAGCAACTGCATATTGCCAAAAATCCACGTGGGTCCACAAATTTCTTTCCCTCTTTTTTAATATTTTCTTTTGATTTTGTTTTACCAATTTTTTAGTGCACAAATTATTATTAATACCATAAATAAAAATTTAAGATGTGTACTTAAAAATAAGCAGAAAAATTAAATATTCATGGGGCCACCAGCTCCACAAATAATTCCTAAATAAGTTGAGCAATGGACGCTAACTAAAATAAGCTAAGCAGCCGCATGGGGACCTGCCCTTATTGTGAAATTAAGGTTTTCACAAAATTCACTCTTAAGGCTACAAATCAGCAATCTTTTTAGGGATCTTTTCAAAAAAGTGATATCTAGGCCTAAGTAAGTTATAGTAAAAATTCCAGCTTATTTGGGTTTATTTTGTGTAAGTTATTGCAAAATTATTTTGGCCACACCATGATGGGAGCTTCAACAAGAGGCAACAAACGAAATCCAATAACTCTAATGAAAACTCTTGAAAAAGATGATTGAATAGTAGAGGAGATGGATCCCATAACCATTGAAGATATAAAGGAAGCAACCACTAGAGTTAGTAGGAAATCTTGTTAGAAATGAAAGAGAAGATTGATATAGTGTTCAAACAAATAGTTTGTCACCAGAGTTCCATTGACTCTCAACAAATTGCCTCACACCACAAGACTTGGGATGCAAATGTCTCTTCAAAGGGACATGAAGCTTGTTGTTTTGATTTTGATCTAAAGTAGTACCATCACAGTAAATATATCACTAACTCTAGGCACTTCATGATTGAGATGCGCAAGTTTGATGGCAACCATCTAGCGAATTGGTTATGCCAAATGGAGTAATTATTTGATCTCGTCATGTTCCATGTAAACACAAGGTTGCAATGACATCATTACATTTAGAACTAGATCAATTCATTTGGTATGGTTGGCTATGCAATGAGAAGAAAAAGAAGGGATGCACTGTCACATGATCTGTCTTTCAAGAGGAATTCATGACACGTTATGGCAATAGTGTTATGGACAACTACTTCAGCTAGATCACCATATTAAAGAAATGAGGGTCTAGTGAAGAAGAAAGAGAAGTAGTAGGGGAAGAAGTGCTTAAGACAATAATATCTTATTGTGAACTATCACTATTCAGAGAGATGCCAAAGGGTCTATCACCCAAAAGAGACTGGGATTAGGCCATTCAACTAGTACTTGGGAACCATCCACCATTCATTAACCCTTTCTTTAAAGGTACACCAAAAGGTTTGAGCAGTAAAACACACGTGCAATGCCAATAAGAGGCACTCTCTAGTCTCAAGGATAACATGCCAAAGGCACAAAATAGAAGGAAGATGGAAAGAATTTCAACATATAAAGAGTTACAAGAGCTTGATGACGAGTGCAAAATCTTCTTAGACCTTGAAGGAATCCTTCAAACATGCACTAAGAGTTTGTAGATGAGGATGATTACAAGGTTTTTGATCAAGTGGAAGAATATGGCTAGTGATGATGTGACATGCACAAACGAAGCATTTTTTGAACCCATAGTTTGTCACATTGGGTCAATGTTGGTTTTAAGGGGAGGGATATGTTACACACTTAACTTCTAATGTGCTTGGGGATGCGTAGCAGACTTGTGGGTAGCATAATCCTTAATAAAGGTATATAATCATTTATATGGTCTTATATAGATAGTAAGGTCAACCTAGGTGGCATCCATGGCATAAGTATGGCATATATGGTAGGTAGTGGTTAGTTTATTATCATCATATTGTATATTCAGTTCTAAGTGAAGACTATTGGAGGTAGCTTGCTTGAAGTGGCTTACATTTGGAGGTTTCCCCCTCGAAGTGGCTTATTATTATCAAGTATTTGTGGCATATTTCCTATTGTATTCTTCTCTTTTGCAAGATATTTCATTACATTGTTGGTGTTTTTGTAGGGTGATCAAGAGACCATATTATGTCTCAGATATTCTTAAAGTTCAATCTGATTTATCTTAAAGGGAAGCTTCAACCAATTACAAGATGTTCCCTTAATTTTTCTCTATGCAATTAATATTTGTGTCCCCCAAGGTAATCTAGCCAAGGCCTCTTAGGTTAGGACACTCTAGGGGGGGCATCATTATATCTTGTATCGGTGTCTTCATAGTTATCGATGAGGGTGGTGGCTTCTCTTGTAATGCTATAGATTTAGACCTAGCTCACCCATTTTGGCTGTTTGGTATCCTCAATTCTAAATTATTTGGTGACGAGTCTTCTCTCTTAGATAGTTTTCTTGCTTTTATGACTGTTTATAGTCATCTTGGTGGTCTCATGAGATCACCCTTTGATTGGACTAGGACTTTTCCACTCTAGGTTAATCCCTCAATTTTGTTCATTAGGATGATTTTTTGTATTTGTTTTACTTTTAGTTATCTTTAACTTTTTAGCTTCTTTGGAGCCTTTTTTTTAATCTTCTCTTTCTGTTATCTATATTAGCATCTTCAAATCCCATTGACCTATTTTGGCCACTCGTGGACATTAATAGATTTTTTTTCTTTCTTTCCTTACAAGAACTTCCCTCAAGGCTTCCTCACTCAAATTCTAATGTCCTAGGAATTTTATCTTCCTCATCTAATTTCTAGTTTTCTTTGGAACTCCATTTGACAAATTCTTGGAATGAATCCCCAACAAATCTACCAAACGTGTGAGGATTTTGACTTGGCTTGCTTAATCACCTATAATTCTTTGATGTAAACATCCAAAATCTAATTCTTGTCACTACACTCTACACTCTAAAAGAGGAGAAAAACCATTTAGCTTGGGGGATATAATTAGTTAGGCTAACTTTAGCATAGATTCTTACATAGGTACATAAACAATTTTCTTTTGTAACATTACATATGTTCCGTTTTCTTCTTGCAAGAGATTGAGAATCTCATTACAAAATTATGGGAGAAATTTACAAAATCTTACCAATAGAGGGGCTTTTGAAAGTAACTCCTCTTCTAAATGGAACATCGCAGATCCATGGCCTTAAGTATATTCCCATAAAATTCAGAGTCTCCATGAAGATTCTCCTCTATTATTTGTAGATTTTCAGAAGGTTGTGTGAAAAAGACCTTTTCCTCCAAAGAGGATCTCTAGCCTAGGGCAAGTATTTCTCTTTGGATCTATTCTTCAAGTCTTACACCCCATGCCACTCTCCTATACATTTACCTATAAGGGCATGGTCAAGTAGATCTTGAGTGGGTTTTCCAAAAATTAATTGAATTTTTTTGTTGTAGCATTTCCGATCAAAATGTGATGTCCTAACTCTTCTTTGCTATAAGCCAAGATTTCTACCACTTCTTCCTCTTTATCCCCATCTCGTGGAGATCTAGGTTTCTTGATCTCATCCCTTTCCTTGAGCTTTACTTCCCCTTGATCTTCTTGCTGTTAGGGTTTTGATCTTTGACTTCTTTCATTGTGTCTTCCATAAATAAGTTGAAGTTATTTTTGGCCAGACTAATGTTTTGCTCTAGATCATCCACTTTCTTCCATAACCTCTTTCCATATCATTTTTGATCATGTATGTTGCTTGAATCCTATCTCTTTCTTGATACTATCCTCAAATCATGTTCCTTCTCTGCTCTATTATCCATCATCCATAATCACTGAATTGATTTTTTATAATATTAATCTCTCAAAAGATATTTAAGCTAAATCAAGCTATTTATATATATAATTTATGATTCTTGTATATTTTGGCAAGTATAGTTAGTACTTCTGTATGTTTTTCAAGAATTCTTCCAGTATGCAAATTGATTTTTCACGAAATTGCTTAGCTAATTGGAACTTGGAACTTGCTTGGTCTTGCTGCAAAATGTCTGAACTAAACTGATTAGTGAATTCGCTTCTTGCTAAATGATTCATTTTCCTATATAGATTTGTAGCCTATTTGCTAGCCTTGGTTTTTAATGATGTAGTTTTGTTACTATTTCAAACAAATTCTATTTCCTTTTTTTGGTATTTATTTTCTTAGTCCTTTCCAAAAGGCAATCAGTGCATCACTAACAAACATTTTTCTTGGGTTCACTCCACCCAAAAAGTTAAACTCAATCTTAATACTAGTATTTGTATTCAAAAGGATGTGGTCCCATGCAAGGGGCTTCAGGGTCTAAAATCATGGAAAACAAGTCCCATGCAATGAGGAAACATATGCTATAGGATTGATTGGAATCTTATTGTAAACAACTGGAGGCAACTACTCTTTTGCCCTTAGAATTTCAATGGCTGCTTGTGGGGTGGGGCTAGAAATTTTCCCCACTAACTTAGGGGTTTTGTGATCCATGTGGCATCATTAGAAGGCATCTGAATTTTTTGGATTCTAGCCAGTGGATTTTGGGGGAAGTTTTCCTTTTCAGTATTGCAATTTTTAAGCAAATTATGGGACCAGTGGTTTCCAGAAAGTTCTCAGCTGAAATTTTAACATTAGCTACTCCTATAAAAACTATGGAACTGTGTGATTTTAAAGGATTTAAATTTTCTCAGCAGCACCTGCTGAGGAATTTTTGGTAGCCCCTCTCCATGGGAACATAGCATAATTGCACTATCTTGAGGTATTGGAGATAATATTTCTTGAGACAATATCAACTAATTTATATGTTTCTATTAGTAGTTGCAAAATTAGATATTTATAGGATGTTGTGGCATAGATGTCTTCTAAATGTTTATGTTTAATTTTCTCTTTGTTGGCAGTTCCTGGAGTACCATACCATAAAGAAGAAGAAATGTCTCCGACACCTTCTCCAGTTGTGGCTCCATTGAAAGGTTTGTTTTATTATTTCTGAACTTTATTCTTTCAAAAGCGTCATTTAGAAATGTAGTACTTTAAATAACAAGACTTGGGAATCAAAATGTTACTGAATTGATTAATGCCATATTGTTCAGTATGGTCTATGCCTAGAAGAATCAGTGTTGTTTAGGTGGGAGAAAGCCATAGTTGCCAACTATTTCTAAAGAGTTATTTCTTTCCTAATTATAGGTTCATTCAATGTGGAAATATCTGATAGCTTGGAGGAAACCGAACCTTATGAATATTGCAGTGAATATACATATAAAGAGTAGTGAGCTGAGAAGATGCAAATCTTCTAATTGTGTAGAAAGTGTTTTATAGCTAAGTTTTTGACATCTACGTACATATAATTTAATGTAATAATGTAAAGGGGAAATCAAGTACCCAATTGTGTCAAATTAATAAAATTTCATGTATGTTGTATTTATAAAATCTATTCTATGTTCCTTGTATTTTCTTTTTCGTTGTTGCAATTTTAAGTTTTCTTTATAGAAGTAGTATTATTTTCTCACTTCATTTCATGTTCCTCTTTTGTTTTTGCATCCAAGATCAACTTGCCAAAGTTTAAAAGCCTTCTCCATGTATTTGCATCTATATATGCTAATCTAATTCAATTGTGTACTTATCCATGGATCATACATAATTTTTCATTTTGGAACATTTATCTCAAATGACTATCACTCACTTCAATACAGGTCATCTTGTGCAGAACATCAAGTGTATTATTTTTGGGTTGGACCAAAATAGTTTCTTGAATTTTCTTTAACTAGCAAATTCTTTTCCATATTGTCTTTGTTTTATCACAACCTCATGACCCAAATAAATGCTAAATTGTCTAAGATGTGGCCTAATACACCCCAAATATTTGTTTATTTAGATATTGATAAGTAGACGGTATTTTCCATAGCATGTCAAATTATGATATTGCTATCAGGATTCAACTATGTAGTTTTTTGAGTCAAACTCATTGACCCATGTTTCATAAGTAGTGGTTCACAAGAACCCATCTCTCATGATAGTGAATGGTCCACTTAGCACTCATTGCATCTAGGTGATGCTCACAAAGGTGAAACATTGGGCCATCTAGTACTCATGAAACATGGGTCAATGAGTTTGACTTGAAAAACTACATGGTTGAATCATGATAGCAATATCATAATTAGATATTGTTCAGCCACATCCAGAACCTGTATGGATACAGCATGGTGTTGGGAGGCATATCTGAAGCATCCCTATGATCTGTTGTATCTAGAAGCGGAACCATTTTAGATGTGCTAGATGCTAATATGACAATAGTAGGTTGGAATATCTTTTAACTTAGATGTTGATATGTTGTTTTGAGAACTTGTCTATGTTTTATCTTATTTTTGTCACAGATATGTTAGTCATTTCCATTTTTTTCTCTATGTTTGTGCTTGTGCATGTTTATAAAATGCTCTAGATGCTCGAAGAGTTGGTTTTGTGTCAACAAGAACCCACACTACTAATATTTGAAAATCAGAGTTCTATTGAAATGGCTAAGAATATTATTGTTCATAAACAAGCCAAGCGTATTGAGTTCCATTGTCATTACATTTTCAATTGATTTGTGGTTGAACAGTTCACCTTGAAATTTTCCAGACAAAGAACAAGTTTCCAACATCTTTGTGAAGACTTAATTGGAAGTCAAATTTTGGAAAGTTTCAATATGCTTGGACTAAAAGGAATTTTCATTAGTGGATGATTGCGTATGATACATTCCCCACATAAAATAGTCTCTTACTGTATCTTTTTTCCCATTTATATATGATGTTGGTGACAATATTTAAATTTTAATTAGATGGTTCATAAGTAGCCATAACATGGCTTACTTTTTGTTAAATTATTTTTGTAATGTATAATTTTTCTTTTCCTTTCTTTCCCATCCCATTTGGGAAATCTTCCACATGTATATTTGTATACTTCTGCATGTTTATGCATTCTTCCAGTGCTTGTGCAGGCTCTGCAGAATTTTCCAATTTTAATGATGCATTCTCATTGAATCCTTCTGTTGTATTTGTGCATACATTATCTGTAAGCTAAATCAAGTGATTTCTCTCATGGTGCATCTCTTGGATTCATGTATTGTAGTACATATTATTTGATACTATTGATATCCGCCTTATTTTTGATAGTCTCCTACTTCTCTGTTTTGTCTGTTTCATTTCTACTACGTGTACTTTATCTGAACAACTTGCAAGCATTTACACATGGAAGTAAGGATTTCTGATAATGCAGTTCAAATCAATGTACTATTGTTGTACAAGTATATAGTATAATTGAAAACAAATTTTAAGTCATGAAAAACGGTGAGAACTGAGCATTACATCAATATCATATCTTAAAAGTACAAAACTAGCAATTTCTCAAGGATTTGGGATAACTCGATAAGATCATTTGAAGAAACGAGTTTTACACTATGCAAATGTGTTTTGCTTGAACTGATTTAATCTTAATCTATATTATATTTTCTATCATGGTTAAGATTAATGTTATTGTTTGTTTATAGAATTTATCTATGACGTGATTATCATGCAATAGTTTAAGATCATTCATTTGATTAGGATTGTGCAATGTAGTAGTTATCTTGCAGAAATTTAAGATAACTCATTCGATTAGGACTGCAATGTAATAGTTATCTTGCATATGGTTAAGATGACTCTTTTGATTACAACTGTGCAAATTTAAATTCTGATTGCTTGCTATGTATATATTTGCAGAATTTTCAAAAAGTTCCAACAATCGACTCTTTTGGGGATGCCTATTGGGGTTGATAGGAATTGCACTAGTTTTGATTCTCACAGCATCATTGGTCTATGCCTTAAGGCACAAGTTTGTCTGTTTTCAACAAGAAAAGACTAGTACAAGTAATAGTGCAGGACATGATGTTGAAAAAGCTCACTCCCCCTGTACTATCATATCTCAATTGTTTATGAGAATTTTTTGCTGCTGTGGAGTGAAGAATGGTCCTACTGACTTGAACGATGAAGAACCCACTGTGACAAATGGTATTACATTTTATCTTATAGATTATGTTTTTGATACTTTAGTCAATTTTTAATGTTTCTTGTTCAATTATATTGTGTTAGTAAACCTTATATAGTCATGTATGCCATTTGTGCTTTGATATATTCAGGGATTTAAACAACTAATATTTCTTTTTGACTATGCTATTTTAATTTGTGTTTTAATAAATTGACAACTTTATAAACTTAAATCTTGTTTTGAGAATTGCATTTTTGTTTTGCCACAAGTAATAAAACAGTCAATGTTACAGTTCAGTCCATCACTGTAAAACATAGAACTTAATAATAATTCTTAAGATGATTAGCCTAGGCGAATTCTGACTCAAGCACTTTGGCATTGTGAATCTCAATATCTATTTAGTATATAGTTACTATATACTTTGTTTCATACTGTGTCATTTTGCAGATCTGATGACTAGGAACTTCAATGAGGACAAACCAATAATGTTTACATATAAAGAAGTTCTTGCTGCAACTAATCATTTCAAGGATTCAGAACTTCTTGGAAGAGGTGCATTTGGTTCAGTTTATTATGGAATATTGCGAGATCAGGTGATTGAATTTATCCATTTACCAATCATTTTGAAGAAGTTTTGATAAAACTTGCTTAGAAGAATGGAATGAATCTAATATTTTTGTAAGAATATCCTACATTGTTCATCACGTGGGACCTTCTTTTATTTATTAATGCAGGAAGTTGCTATTAAGAGGATGAAAGCTACTAAAAATAAAGAATTTCAAGTTGAAATGAAAATTCTTTGCAAAGTTCATCACACCAACTTGGTAAGATTGCAGATTTTTCTGTTGGTGATTCTATGTTGTATTATTCAGTATCATAGAAATATAGATTCTCTTTTATGCAAATAGCTTTCATATTTGTCTTGATTCTAAGATGTTTTTTCTATTACAAGGTAGAGCTGATTGGCTTTGCAGCAAGCGATGATGAGCTCTTTCTTGTCTACGAATATGCACATAACAGCTCAGTCTGTAGTCGGCTTCATGATCCTCTCAGCAAGGGTAGGGTTTGCTTTTATCTTCTACAACTGCAATGTAAATCAGAAAGAAATTTTCAATATTGGGAAATAGTTCTTTTCAAGCCCAAGGGGAAAATAGGTCTTTCCAAGCACAAGGTAAGGGTCATGTGAACTAAATATGGTACAGCATTATGGTTTACAAATTAAATAGAAGTCAAGCTAAAATGGAGTCCTTTTGCTTGATTATTATGAATCATTTTTAACATAAAAATAATGTGTTGTTACCACAACATTGTTTGAAATTTTTACATTCCAGAGTGGTATAAATTTGTCCAAGACTCATGAAATATTTAAAATTATATTTCACTCATACTGTGCAAGTACCATGAATTGTTTGTTTTTGTTGTCTTTGTTGGGAATCAAACTAAGGAACCTGTAGGCTGGTGCGAGAAGCCATCTCTCTTTTTGTGGGGTTACAACATTGCACATGGAACTAATTTGATAAATTTGCACATATGGACAATCACTGGATGCAACATTCAATATTGTTCTAAAATCTTTCAATAGTACTTCTAAAGTCAAACTTTGAAGGGTTTTTTCCCTTTTTCTCAGAAGTCAGAACTATTGTCCATGGACTATTTGTTCTTAGTTACTCATATCATTATGAAATCAATGCCCTTTCTTTGGTTTCATTACGCTATCACTGTCCTGTCACCTGTGGTAGTATCATATATTATTTATCTTATTAACATGAATATTATTTATTATAACCACAACAGTGTTCCAAAATTCTGCATTCTAGGGCAGATAAATTAGTCCAGGACTAATGAAATGTGTTAAATCCTTTTCAACTTGCTCTGAGGTAGTAATATGAATTGTTTTTTTTCTGGTTTCCTTCATTATTTATTGAACTGATGAACTTGCAGGCTGGTATAAAAGCACATCTCATATGAGGTCACAACCTCACACTTGGAACTCATTTGATAAGTCTGTACTTATGGAGAGTCACTAGATGCAACATTCAAAATTGTTCTAAAATCCTTTAAACAATGCATCTAGAGTCAAATGTTTGAAGTTATTATTTTTTGCTTAGTACCCTTGATCATTAGCTGTTTATTCTTAGATACCAAGTTCCTTATGATATCGATGCCCTTTCCTTGGTTTCATTACAAAATTAATTGTTCTATGGTGGTACTATGAATCACTTGTCTTATTAAGATTAATATTGTGCATTGTAACTGCAAGATTGTTTCAAAATCTTATATTCAAAACTGGTTCAATTAGTCCAAGACTTTTGAAATATTTTAAATCCCTTTTTACTTGTTATGTGTTAGAACCATAAATTGTTTGTTTTGGTTGTCTTTTTTGAGAATCAAATCAAAGGACTTGTAGGCTAGTACAAGAAGCACATCTTTCCTTTTATAGGATCATAACCTTGCACATGGAATTCATTTGATAATTCATAAATCTCATAGTTACCTGGAGGACTTGTACCTTGACCCTTGGTACTTGTCTCCCATATAAGAAATTCAAATTTGTCCCTGTCTCAAAGATCTACAGGGAGATGTCTCTAGACTTTAGGAAGCTTTAGATTAAGTTTCTTTGTATCTCTATATGTCTCCTAGAATTATCCCTTGAAGATTGGGTAACTTCCTATAGAGGTTTCTCACATATGTCATATAAATTACATTAGGTATTTCTAAAGTGCTGACATGTGAGAAAAGCTAAAAGAACCAAAGAAATACACTAAGAGACATGTAATATTCTATCTTTGGCATAAAAAAAATCATGATTTTTTGTAGCATAAACTTTTCTTATTGAATTCCAAAGAGGTATTTGTATGAAGATAAATAGTAAGAAGGCTTAACATGTGTACATGCATTAAAGTTTTATCAGTTGACTGAAAAGATAATCATCTCCGAGGATTCCATTACCATGTTTTTATATAACTCCCAATCTCTATCTGCCATTTCCAGGTGATTATGGTTTAGAATATAATTGTTTATATGATGATGATGGTGATTATCAAACATCAATCTTTGATTTGGTTGGCATCTATTTCAATACTTTAAAATGTTCATTTTTAAATTTTTAAGCATTTTGATATTTTGCATTCCTTTAAGTTGCATGTCCATTGTATAATTATTTTTTCTAAATTTAAATTGTATATAGAAACATCTTTTTATTTTTTCTGTCTCTAACATTTTGGGAAAATAATGTACTGATTTCTTCCATAACATCACTGGTCCCAGTCCCAATCACCTAGTAACTATGATAAGTCTGCACATATGGACACTCACAAGCTGCAACAGTCAATATTGTTCTACAGTCCTCTAAACATTGCATCCAAATTCAAATTTTGAAGAAGTTATCTGTTTCATAGAAATGTTGACCATTAATCATTTATTCATAGTTACCTAATTCCTTATGAAATCAATACCATTTCCTTAATTTTTTTAGTCGGATGGATTTTGCAAGTTAACAATTTTATCTCTATGAAAACAATTCCTCCCACAGTTTACTTAAATACATGGGGTCATCATTTTCTGTTAAACAGGTTATGGTCTTTACTTTCTATACATTTTTTGAGCTTTCTAATCAATCCTAATTTATCTTTTATCCTTGAAAACTTCTCATCTTTTAGCATATTTTAGTCATTTTGTGGCTCTTGCACAAATGTTGCGAATCTAAATTTGCAATTCTTGTATATTTTGTAGGCTATGCACCTTTGTCTTGGAACACCCGGGTCCAAATAGCTTTGGATACTGCAAAAGGTCTTGAATATTTACATGAGCATACAAATCCACATTATGTTCATCGAGATATTAAAACTGGCAATATTTTGCTAGATAACAACTTCAGGGCTAAGGTGAGGTTTCTCATGATTAATTTCCTATCTTAATATCATTGTTTTGAAATGGTTCATACTGTAAAGTAAGTGAAGGGAAAGAGTATTCTGTGCACTATGATTATGCTCCTTGTTTCTTCTAAAGAGTGCATGCTGTTTCTTTTAGATTTCAGATTTTGGATTAGCCAAACTCGCAGGAAAAACTGGTGAAGGTGAACCATCGGTTACAAGTGTTGTTGGAACTTTTGGCTATTTGGCTCCAGAGTAAGTGAATTATACAACATCAAACTTCCATAATACATTAGCATGAGTTGAGAATTCTCTTTGATATTCTCAATGGAATCTATCTCATAATATTCATCATGTTTGGTAGGTACTTACGAGATGGACAGGCAACAAGTAAAAGTGATGTCTATGCCTTTGGAGTTGTGTTATTTGAGCTTATATCAGGAAAAGAGCCAATTGCAAAAAATAAGGGGCTGTTGCCAACTGCAACAGAAAGGCGATCCCTCATTTCTATAGTAAGTATCAACAATAAATATAAAGGATTCTGTCCATTTTTATACCATGTGTTGAACTATTTATAGTCTTAACTCTTATCAAACTCTTCTTTCAGCAGGAAGGAAGATTCTTTTTTCGTTTTCTAGACACATGGAGTGATCCTCATTATTGCTAAATTGATAGTTTCTCAATCATGGATTTCAAAGTGTCGGAAAGCCAATGCATGTCTGTTTCATTTATATTTTACTCTATATTTTTCATAGCTTCACAAATTCAAAAACTTATAACATGTTCACCATGATAACAATATGTAACAGATCAAAAAATCCCGAGTTTCAACACAAAGTTCAGATGTATCACCAACAGTGCTATACCAGATTAACTGTTTATCTATTCTTAGTAATAGTAACAATAACTGAATGTAATTGGTGGAAATGGACCAAGAAAGTCTGGAAATTTTCCTGACACTGCAAAAGCTATCACACTGATAATTGAACCACAAGTAGCTGGAACATATGTATGCTCCAGATAAAAAATTCAACAGCAGAGTCCCGCATAGTAGTCTACAAAATAATATAAGGCGTTTCATATGAACTGTGCACTCCATCTGCATCAGTTCATCAATCCTTCAAAAATCAAGATCAATGATTGGGCATGTGCTACAGTCGAAATACCAATTTCCCTTTCGTAAATTCTTTGAGACCATTCTTAATTCTCTGGTATTGTTCATCTCTGGCAAGCCTATCCTGCACAGTACCCATTTTTTTCATTAAGATTTCCTTTTCCAACTTAGTGCAAGTAAATTGAGAACCTTATTTGAATTGGGGTCCAAAGTAATAATAGCTACAATATACTTAACAAACCAGACAGATCAATGAAGCACTTGGAGGCTACCAGTTAAATGCTCAACTTTTCAGTACATACTCTCTGTGTGGAATCGTGGATTAATGGCATCTATCCTTAGCCTAAAACCTCAATTTAATTACCCCAACTGTAATCCAATTGCAGCTATATGCATGACTTTTTCCCTTGTTAATTTTTCCTATATAAATGATACATTCTCCATTCTTGAAGTCATTAACCTTATTGACATCTAGAATAGTATGCCTCCTCAAACCACCTGCAATGCTTATTCGCATTATTGAAGTGAGTTCATCTACAGTCAATGATATTAGGTGACCAAAACTGATGACAGCAATTCGGCCCTTCCATTGTTCATGGTTCATGCATAGTTTGGTATATCATTATTCTTGTCAGCAACATGCATAAAAAGTAAACATTGAATTATTTGTTTATTTATTTTGAGCTTGTGAAGCTCAGGGCTCAAACACATGCATCATGTTTGTTGCATTTGTCTGGGTTGTGACTCTGGCCATTAGGGAGGCTGCTTGAAGTCACACCACAGTTCACCAACCTTAAACGTGATTATGCAATGGTCCCATGCAGCTACATGCAATCCTGCTGACCTTGGAATTCTCCAAATCATAGATGAAAGTGAGCAAGCCCGTCACTTAAAATCTTTGTTCTGTCTGTGAACAGTACAAAATCTATGCTTCTACCTCTGCATACCCAGCTAGAGACAGAATCACTTGTTGGGTTCCATTTACAGCACATTCTATCTAAACTTCACAAATTCTAGATTGGAGAAGGCTTTCAGATGTTTATGGAAGACAGTATCGATATTCTTAACAAGGTTAATCAGGCTCTTATGACCAAGCTCATGTGGAGGGTCACAAAGGACTATGTTAAGTATTGGATTATTATGCTCTGTGCTTAGTATCCAGATGAAAGGGAACCTGAAAGAATGATGGATCTAGGTGAGCATAAATTATTCTAGAAACCTGATTAGGAACCTACTCTGGAAGATTCAAAACAAAGCTAAATCCTGTTTTTGGGAGGATTCTTGGATACTAAATCATCTCCTTTACCTAAACTCGGAGTGTGGAATTGCAATTTTCGTTTTCAGTGCAGACAACTCATGCATATACAATTTTGCAACACTCTATATACAGTAGGACAGCTTCATGTGACCATAAATCAGTTCCCATATTCATGGAATCTGTCTAGTTGCATGAGCATTTCTCGACTTGATGCGACTATAAATATTTATGCTATGTAGGATGATCAGGTTAGACAAGTCTTCAAGAATAGGGACCAAAAATACACTATTTGTCCTTGAATGTCAGAAGAAATAAGCAAAATTCTGCCCTTGAACTCTAGATTACTTGACTAATGAAGTGTTTATGCCACTTCATGTTGTTCTTATGATATTTTAGCTCATCCATATTAGCAAGAAGAGGATCATCCAACTTATGGCCATTTTTGATACCACAGATGTTATCTGCACTCCGAAGCTCCCCCAGTTCGACTCATATGAACAGTTTAAAGGAATGCATAGACTGCAATCTAATGGATTTATATCCATATGATTGTGTATATAAGGTTGGTGATTTTACATATTTGAATTTTGTTTTATTTCAAATCAAATTTTAAAGAAATTATGACATGTTTCTAAGAATATTGTGTTTAATTATGTAACTTACACTTTGTTGCAAAATGAAGATGGCTATGTTGGCAAAGCAGTGTGTGGAAGAAGACCCCATCTTGCGCCCAGATATGAAGCAAGTCGTAGTGACTCTCTCCCAGATCTTGCTTTCTTCAATGGAATGGGAGTCTTCACTGGCAGGTAGCAGTCAAGTTTTCAGCGGGCTTAAGCAAGGCAGATGATTCAGCATGTGACCAGCTTCATTCATATCAGATGACTTCTAGTTATTCACTGTAAGCCTCATTGTCTATTTTATGTATAAGAAGGGTTTCAAAGATCATCAGGTGCCGTCTTCTATAAATTTGACAAGATTTTTTCAATGGGATTAAACAGGGAAGATAATTCAGCACTTAGCCAGCATCGTTCACACTAGATGATTTCTAGTTCTTCACTGTGAGCAAAGTATCTGTACTATGTATTAGAAGGGGGTTCAAACTTCAAAGATCTAGTGTTCGATTCTGGAAATTTGACTATGTAGATTGTAGAATATTAAAATCCATCAATTATCAATTAAAATTTCAAGACTGCCTATTAATTTTATTATTAATGAGCTCATAGATGATAGACTAAGATTTGATAGAATCAATCTAACATTGTAATTCTTGGAAGGAGCAGTTTGTTATGATCGTTGGAACAATTAATAGGAACTAAACCAGAGAAGTCTACAACTTTACAGCATAATCAACAGGAAACTTGAGTACAAAAATGAGGTTCAAACCCCCATGCCCATTTACATTCGCTGCTGACTATGCTTTACCTAAAAAGCAAGAATGACTAAAATGCAATCAGCAATTTCGTTGGGAAATTTACTTGGTTATATTTTGATAAATTGATAATCATAAAGGTCCATAAATGTTTCTATGCTTTTAGAAGTTATAGTTCCTTATAAAACATCTTTTTTTCGAAATTGCTTTGAATTTCAATTATACACATTGCGCAAGAGAATATTTTACATGGTATGGCCTAGAGATGATTTGATTTTTAAGATTAGATTCCATTGTTCATAGCATAATAGCAAAAAGCTTCCTTGGGATTGACTTGGCAAACCAGAAGATTCAGATTTTTTCAATTAATCAGGAAAAATTTGGGAAGTTAAATAACACTATAAAATTCCTAAAAATTAAAAATATGGAAAAAGCAATCTTTTAAATTTCATGACAAATTGGGATTAAATTGCCATTTCTGATAAAATCTGAAAAATTTCATGATTTTCTTGTGCTGAACAGCGATCCAATTCAGATAAGGTTGCTGAACAGTCTGAGTCGTGATTACTCAGATAAATCAGAACAAATGCATGTATAAGAATATCATAATCAGAACACTAAAACCAATTTGGCAAGGATTAACATGGTAAAGCACAGATAGGGAGCCCTGCAGCTAGTTGAAAGTCTTGAAAGTAAGGACAATGAGCTAAATTTGCAATGACAATATCTCCTGTTAAGCTATTTATGGGTTCTTAGTATTATTTTCCTTATTTATGGTCTAGTTTGTTGTACCCCTATCGATTTTTTACTTCCAAATTTTAGTAGTGTTGTTCCTTTCATTCTTTTAGTGTATTTGTCTTTGCCATAGTTGCCAATTGGTGCTAGTACAATAGATGGGTACTAGTGCTAGAATGTCATTTTTGTAGGGAAAAGCAGTTTGACAAACCTATACAATACAAGTAGTGCATACACAATCTAAAACAAAAAAATGTAATAATGGAAAGCAAAGATAATACACAACATTTTCACTTGGGGAAATCTTTTCAAGTAAAAAATCTAGCACAGTGATATTTATCACTACTAGAAAATCTTAACTATTTTCCAACACAATAATGAATCTCCCTTCCTTCACCCCAAAACATGTGGATACAAATAGGCACATCGAAAGTGATTTTACACATTGTAAGAAATGATGCAAAAGATAAACACAAGTGCTCTACTACATGGGCAAAAATAAGAAATACAAAATAACATCAAAAATTATTCTAGTCAACTTGTAAGGTTGATCTTATTTAGACTAGTGATCTCATCTAGGGTATTAAAGATTGATCCAACAAGTGTTTTGAAAAAACTAGAGGCGCATACTTGGCTCTACTACATGGGCAAAAATAAGAAATACACAAAATAACATCAAAAATTATTCTAGTCAACTTGTAAGGTTGATCTTATTTAGACTAGTGATCTCATCTAGGGTATTAAAGATTGATCCAACAAGTTTTTTGAAAAAACAAGAGGCGCATACTTGGTGACATTAATTATGTATATAATTTACTAATGTGAAATATATAATTATAAATAATAAATATTGAAAGTTTGAATAGATGGCAAGGTCAACAAGAGGAAAATTGAAAAGATTATTTGTTTGATATTTTGACAATCAATCATAACATTGAATTTTCAAGTTTAAATCCACAAATGCTAATATTAAATATAATGTTGACTATCAAGACTCTTGACTCAAGAAGTATGTCAATAAAAACATAAAAATAAAAATCAGAAATCTAAATTATCATAGTATGACATTCAATGGATGAATTTCCACTCTTGCATTAGCTATGTTGTTAATTTCTAGGTCCTCAACTGTGATTCTCTACAGATAGTCACTACTTTCAAGCTCAAGTTCCTCAATGGGTTCCTCTATTTGCATTAACCACCTCATCCTCCAAGAGTGTAGTTGTTCCATCAATTAGAATTTGGTCTCCTTTTGTTGAAGGACCCTCCTTGTACCCAAGATGTACATGCAAGAAGACAAAGTAAGATATGAATGTACACTAGGTTCTTTGCTTTCTTTTATGTTAATTGGTTCATTTTTAGTGAGTGAAACTATAACTACTCCAATTCCTCTCACAAGTTAAAAAGTTGGCTACTTGTAAGAGAAATCTTATTGCAAATAATTGCAATTCAAGTGTTTTACCTCTATGGTTCCACCACCACTATATAGGGTCTTTATTTTTATGCATATCATATTAAGCTTTCACAAAAGGAAGATTACCTTACCCACATAAAAACTTATTTTGTTGAGTCCTAATAATTGAAGAAATTGTCACCTCAACCATAAATATCATCACAGCCCAAAACCTCCTCATTACCTCTCTATCTTCATATGGAGACCTTTCTTGGTCACTTTGTATCATACCACTTAGGATTTAAAGACATAAACAACACAATGAAGGGTATGCTAAGTTTGTTTTGTCTTCCATGTACCCTTTCTTCTAGAGAAAGATCTCTAACATCTTTTATTTTCTTAATTCTTTCTATGTAGAATCCATTTCTTCATAAATTTCTTCCAACCACGACTTGTCTATATCTACAAATTTGATCATCTTACATATGGGTTGAATAAAGTCAATAAAAAATTTAACATCAACCCAAAATAGTCATCGAGGACTATACATATCACCTCAACTATAGTATTTGATGTGGATATTCTCTTAATTGCCTATGCATCACTAATTGTTGTGGAACACAAAACTTCTTTGATTGCATAAAAATAGTCAAGAAGTATAAAATAAAAAGAAAAGCACGATTCAACAAGCTTGAGGAGTAAACATGGCTTGTGTGTGGTGATGATTACACACAAACATTTATGTTTTTTTCCCTTTTCAATGAGATATGAATTGTACTAAAACTTACTAATATCTAAGTGCATTATTCAATGAATGCACACAACTTGGTGTCCAAAATATATTTCCGAAACTTTTTTTGTACCAACAAACATGCTACTTTGCAAACGAAGGCAACATTTGTAACAACTTGGACTACATGTGTATGCCTCCACCTCCTCAATGGTGTTTAAAGGATCTTTGTAATTTTTCCCCTAAAATAATCTATTGCCCTAAAAAGATAAGGGCATTTGTTACATGTTACCAAAATATTAAGAAATGGATGGTTATTAGCATCTCTCCACCTATCCATCACAATTTTGCATCTTGCAAACCATACTCTTTACATTGGTGTTGTTTGTTGCTTTAGTCAAACATTTTTTTAACAATTATAGTAGTGCAATTTTTTCATACTTGGTGGTTTATACTCTATTGGTCCATTATTGTTAGTTTGGACCATCTCTTTGTAGAAAGGTGAGTGAGAAATATTAAATAATATTGTATTTGCATAAAATAAGTGTGTGATCATTGCATCAACCCCATCTTGAACATGCACATCAAACAATCTTCCAATGGGGTTTGGGTTGTTCATGTGCAGTCTCTTAAGAGAAGACCCTACATCTTGTGATGTCACATCTCTAGAAGACACATATGTCTCTGATCCTGTGTTGACTATGAATTTCTTCTATTGTTGAAGCATGAGATTTCAAATGAGGCACTTTTCCATCAACATTTATTTGATCCTTAATAGCTTCACATCACTTTAAGTTATTTAAACAAGGATTGACAACTTTCCTAAAATGATCGAGGACAAAGTTTACATTTGATGGTGGTTGTTCCACTCGACCCTTTGGTCCCTAAAATATTATCATAGTCTTTCCACAATGGATACAAACCCTTTTTCCCCCACTTAACATTCTAAACCAAAAAACATTAAAAATTGAAACAACAAAAATTAAAATTTATGTAATTTGAACATAAAAATTAGCATGTAACTATAACAATAAAACTTAAAAATTAAAATACAATTTTAAAAAATTAAGACACTATAAAATATGAAATTTGAACAGAAAATAAAAGAAAAAAAAAATGGAAGCTAAATTAGTAAATAGTAAATTTGACTATCAAAATTTTAAGTTTTAAATTAATTTTAGAATTTTGGGTACAAGTCTATATGTAAACTTAGACTACAAAATTTTAGAACTTTAGACTCAAACTAGTTCTAAAATTCAAAAAATTGAAAACATTGACAAGAAAAGAAAAAATTAAAATTCTAAAATATACTAAATATGAGAAACGTCAAAAGATTTCAATATTGAGATTAAAAAACTCTAAAAGTCGTTGAATGAAAGCAAACATGGATGAGAAAATCATAGAATCACAAAGATAAAATAAAAATAACCTACCTAAAATCAATTGGTCATTATTTAATTCACCCTCTTGCAATTTGTGTTGTTGAAATTTTGCATGTTTGCTACGAAATGCACAAGAAACATGATCTGTTTAAACACTTTTTAGTTTCTTTTTCAATTTTATTACTTTAGGGGAGATGCTCATGTTTTAAGGGTTTTCAAATGGGAATGTTCAAAGATGTGGATGAGGTGTTTCTTGTGATTGGGGATGTCTTTGTATCCATCTTAGGTATGAGAAACATGTCCCAATTTTTGAGACACATTTTGGGGGATCCAAGATGTCTCCCAAAAAAACTATAATATCTTCAAGGAAACTTTAAGTCAATTAATGCAAAATGAAAAATTCACAAGGTCTAAAAATTCATGAACTAATAAACGTAATTCAATAGGCACATGAGGGATATAAAAGGACAAAGAATAAGAAGAAAATAAGTCAAACTTTCAGCAAACATGTGGTTTGATGCGGATTGTAACAAGAAAATCTATCAAGGAGCTACACAAAGAGAAGGAGAACACAATGTTATACAAGTAAATTGTAAAAGTAAAAAAAATGGTGTTCATGAATACAAGGAGAGACAAGTTGATATATCTAGGGAAGAATATCCTAAAGCTTTTTTGGAGGTAACTTCAACCAAGAAAAGAGCAAATGGAGAATAACATAGTAATCACTCAACAGTTTGAGTATGCAAAAAAATCGTATGAGCAAGAATTATGGGTTGAATTATGTCCCAAGTCAACATGACAACAAAACTTTTCACTTTACAAGAGTTTAAGAGAGGTATAAAAAAAATAGATGCAAGAAATACTAGGGATATGGTTGAACTTCAAGTTGAATATCTAAAATGGGGATGAAAATACTTGCTCCTCACATTGTGAAGATATTCAACAACATCATCCAACATGGGTTTCCAACAGAATGAGTTACCAAATTAGCAAAGCCCATCTTTAAAAGTGGGACGTTAACTACTCTTATAACTGTTGGACATTAATTATCAATCCTTTGTTTGCAAAGTTGTTTGGTGGCATAGTTGAGCACAAAATCAACAAGTAGGTAGAATAAAAAGAAAAAAGAGAAAAAGGGTAAGTGGGTTTTAGAGCAAAGCACTCAACAATTAATCACAAATCACTTTTATGCATATCATAGAAAAAGTTTGGAATGACACTGTAAGTCAATTAATGTAGAATGAAAGAAAAAGATCATAGGGTTTACAAATTCATGAACTAACAAACATAATTCAAGAGGAACTTGAGGGATACAAAAGGACAAAGAATGATAAGAAGAAAATAAGTTAATTTTTTAGAAAATACGTGGTTTGATGAGGATCATAAAGTTGCAAAGAGAGTTGTCAAGGAGCTAGGTAAAGAGAACACCATGTTATACAAGTAGATTGTAAAATTTAAACAAAATGGTGTTCATGAATACAAGGAGAGAATAGATGATATATCTAGGAAAGAATAATCCAAAGCTCTTTTTGGAGGGAAATCCAATCAACAAAAGAGCCAACAAAGAATAACATAACAATCACTCAATGGTTTGAGTGTGGTATGAGCAAGAATTTGGGGTTGAAGTACATGACAATAAACTTTATTTTTCAAGAGGCTAAGAAAAGTATAGGTGTAGGAAAGGATAAGGACATGGTTGAGATTTAGGTTGAATATCTAAAATGGGGGATGTAAATCCTTGATCCTCACAGTGAAGATATTCAACAACATAATCCAACATCAATTTCCAAGAGATTGAGTTACCAACTTAGCAATGCCCCTCTTTAAAAGTGAGGATGTTAACAATCCTTCCAACTATCACACTATCATGATCAATACTTTGTTTGCAAAGTTGTTTGGTAGCATGGTTGAGCACATAATTAACAAGAGGGAAAAATAAATAGAAAAAAGAGCAAAATGACAAGCGGTTTTAAGATCAAAGTGTGTCGCAAAAAAGTGTAGCCTTGACACTTTTCACTCATTTGGGCCTTTCCTATGGATTTTGGCCTGATTTTTCCTAGATTTAATGTTGTAATATGACCAACATATTCACATTATGTCTTGAACCCTTGCAAATCAATAAGAATTCTATGGTGTCTTACAAAGGTGTTGTGAAGTGTTGTAACCCAGTTTCACACTTTTCTAGGACCCTTTCAACATATTTCACCTAAATAACCCCTTTCCAAGCCTTATGTAAAAGTGTTGCAAGAGTTGTAACAAACTCTCACACTTTCCTAGGCTTGTCATCATCAAATTCACCCTTTCTTATGCTAAAATGACCCCTTAATGCACTTATAGGCCCGACTTAAGTGTGTTTTAGAAGACAATCCCAACAAACATCAATAATCACACTTTAAATCTCAACAACCACTCAAATTAGTCCAAGTGGACTGTCACCACCTTGGGCAACTTAGTCCCATTTGGCATAAAAGTCAAATTTAATCTTAATTTCTATTGAGATTTTGTCTCCAAAACCCTAAGGTCGGCTTGTGATGTGGTATTTTCGAGAAATTAGGGCACATGTATAAATAAATGGTTTTCCCCTCATTTTCACCCTAACTAACAACCCTAATCAATCTATCTTCCTTCTTCTCCTTCTTCTCTTCATCCTTCTTCTCAAGCAAGCTAGGGTTTGAGCATTCTAAGTCATCAAGGCATCTATCCAAAGCATTCAAGGGTTGAATATTGTTGCAACAAATCAAGATCTATCATCAAGGCAAGGTAACTAACTCCATCGTTTCATGCTTTATTTTATTATCTCTTCATTTGATTTAATTATCTAAAAGGGGTTTGACCAAGGCAAACCCCCATGCCTAACAATCAACAAGTTTTCCCTCTTGGTGTGATTTGCAAGTCTTGTGTGTAGATTTGGAAAAGAACAAAGGTGGGAAAGTCTTCAACAACTTGTAAAAGCCCTTCAATGTTTTCAAAACCCTAAAAGAGGCTTGGAGAACACTTGCAAACCAGATTCTACAGTTTCGGATCCAAAAGCTTGTCAAGAACAAAAGTGGAGACCTAGAGCTACAAATTGCACCTTGAGATCTCCTGAGACCAGAAACTGGACTAAGTCACCATCAATGGTGAATTAGTCCCTGTTAGAATCAAACATGCTTTGATACCATGTTAGAATTGTCTATGGATGCCAAGATCTATGGACCAAATGGAAAGCACAAAGAAGAGAGAAAATAATGTGACAAGAATAAACTGTATTCAATGTCAATGATATGAGATTGATTATCAATGTTTTACAATGAGAGACCCCTTGGTTATATAGCCAAGGTGAGAACATAGGAGTGCATAAGATTATGAAAAGTGTCATAATATTATGACATGAGACAACAATGAAAAGCTATCACTCCACCTAAAGTGGAAAGGTGATAATGTGATAACCACCACAAATAGTGGATCAGCCACAAAAGGTGGAGAGGTAATCACATGATATGTCCATAAAAGGTGGAGGTGATAAAGTAATAAGATGATAAGTCCACCAAAGGTGAAAATGCTCCAACAAATCCTATGTGGTCCCTAAGTAAACTTAACTAAGGTGTAATTATGACCTAGGACAAGGTAGAAAACATTTAATTACACCAACACCCCCCCTTAAGTGCAACTTAGGGAGATCGAACACAAATTCAAACAATGCAAGATGGGTCCCGACAACTAGGCCATTTTAGGTACCCATGTACAAATGCAATGCAATCTCTCACAAACGGAGAAAAGGAGAAAACCCAGTGAGACAAAACTCCTCCCCAAAAGAGAGATGAAATACAATAAATAAATGCTCTCAATGATGAATGAGAAGGTAAAAACCCCATGTGAGCAAAATGACCCCCCCATAAGAGAGAAGTAGAAGAGAGACAAGGTAGCCCCCCTCAATGTTGAGTCTCCTGCAATGATGGTAGAAGCTCAACATTGAATGTTGAAGATGATCCAATCTCGTCAAACAACGTTCCTCCCCTTAGGAAGAAACAAAACCAAGGATGTATGCAAGACGTATGATATCTCTAAAGCATGTTCAAGTGTCTCCATGTCGATGCCAAAAGCTGACACACTCCAAACAGGCGTTCTAGGCCACACTGTTGAAGAGTACAATCCAACATCTAGTAGAGAAGAATGTAGAACCAATCCAAAGAGACAGATATCCCCTCTAAAGACAAAGAAGCCTCCTCCAAATGTTATCCAAAAGTATCCACACTCATGTCAAACTGCAAAGAATGATCATGTAGAGAATGAACAAGAGGGTCAGAGTGTTCCCTCGCAACAACTGAAGAAGGAGCATCTTCAACAAAAAGAAGATGAATTTCATCAATGATTTCTCCCAAATCTGCAAGATGAGACTCCCCAAACAAGTCTAAAAATACCTGTCAAGAAGTCATCCAAAGTAGCCATAACTGGAAGACAATGTATATCCTGTTGCACTGAATCACAAGGAACCCAAACTGTGGAATCAAAGCATCATCAACTACAACAATAGGAGGAGATGAAATGCATGGCTCAAGTACTAGATCTGATGTGAGAACTCCCAAGTTCAAGTAGCCAAATGTCTCCTTTGAATTATGGTTCACACTAAAAGTGTGATCAACATCCGAAGGAACAATGTTACCATTAGAAGCAAAATATGCAAAGGTATACAACCGAGATGAATGATCAACCACCCCAGTAGCAATGATCTCTCTACTCTCCAAGTCTCGAATGATGACTGAATTAGGTGTGAACTCCATAGTTCTCCCATATCCACCATGTGTAATCCGATATATGGAATGAAGATTGTTTGTCAAATGAGGAACACACAAAACATCCTGAAAAGTGTTTTCCCCAAAACTAATAGATCCCTTCCCAATTACACTCATGTATGTATTGTTTCCCATCAAGATAGGAGACATAGAACAAGGCTGAAATGAAGAGAATATAGACTGTGAAGATGCCATATGATGTGATGCTCCTAAATCTAGAAGCCATCTACCTAATCCTGAACTTGAAAAAGCAAAAAGAGCTTGTCCTTTATATCCTGATGTAGATGAAAAATCAGCATGACCTTTTCCCTTAGACTGTTTTGAAGAAGAAGGAGAAGAAGATTCAGACATTCTAGAAGGCAAATCAATTTGATTTCTTTTGAGAAGATTTTTCAACTCATCAATATCCTTCTTATAACAATAATGTTCTTCATGTCCATCCTTCTTGCAATATGCACAAAAGGACCTCTCCTTCTTAGACGATTTCTCTTTTGAAGATGAATCTTTATGTTCTTTTGTGGATTGTGTGTTCTTTTTAGGCTTGTTCTTTTTCTTTTCTTTGCCACTTGAAGAATTCTCATCTTTTGCAACCAAGACATGCGATTTTGAAGACTTCAAAGTACCCATTTGAATAAGCTTATTTTATTCTCGAATCAAAAGATATGTGAGAGCCTCAAAAGATGGTGATGTGAAGTTGCTAATTGTCAATTGTTGAGTCTGAAAAATTGAAACAAAGGTTGCATACTCAGCTGGAAGCTTTTCCAACAAGTTAAAGACCAATTGATCATCCTCTTTCTCAATACCACAATCTTTTATTTGTGATCTTAGCTCATTTGCTTTAGTGACATAATCTTGAATAGTGTCAAAATTCTTAGGATCAAGGCTTAGGAGATCATTTTCAAGTTTGTATCCCTTATCCTTATGAACCTTGCCATACAAAGTAGCAAGCTTATCCCAAGCTTCATTGGCTGAAGTAAATTTATCAACATGAAAAATGAGATCATTTGAAATGAACTTTCTTAGTGTACCCAATGCCATTGAAATTTTAGTGAGCCAATCCATATATGCAGTTGGATTTTCCTTAGGATCCGCAGGTGCAGTTATGGTTCCATCAATGTAGTAAATTAAACCTTTTTCCATTAGTTTACTCCATGCACATACTTTCCATGTAGCATAATTATGTGCAGTTAAGAGTGGAACTTTAGATGAACCCATGATGGAATGCAAGAGCACAAAATAGGCACAATCACACAAGAGACACCCCCCAAATTCACTCAATCAAGAGACTCCCCAAGCAATATCTAATTTGGCACTTTATATTTAGTGCATTTACAATTGCCACTACCAAAAACAACAAAGTGGACTTTGATTTTGGTACATGCAAATTGCCAAAATAGGCCTCAAGCTCAAAGTGAAAAAATTATAGTAGATGAGATAAATTTGATTACACCACTGGAAAGTACACAAAAAATCATGCACTTTCAAAAAAACATTCACCCAAAAATGTTACCGTAGGAGCAAGTTATGAGCTCCCAAAGTTCCCAAAATGAGGACGAAGCAACAACACTTGTGAGAATCTGCAATTTTTGGAAAAACCAAAATCCAAAACCAAAAACTGATTGCACCACCGCGAAGAGAATGAAAACTTATCCCAAATCAAAAAAAAAATCTCGAAAAAAGGAGCCAAAATGACCAAGTTATGAACCTTCAAAGTCGGACTACAAAATCAAAATGCTCAATGGTGAAGGGGCAAAAATTTTCAAATATCTATTGACGTGTGCTGATGTCATCATTTCGCGGGATTAAATTTGACAGTTTCCTGGACGTCAAAATGGTTGTCACCCCTGCTTGCCGAAAAAAATTGAAGACCGTTGGAATATGTTGTTTCGGCCCGAAATATTCCTAGAATCTTACATGCCGAAATTTGTAAGTTGTTGGCCGGTGGAGTTGAGGGTGACCGCCAATTAACTGCTTTTGAGGGGCCTCCGGCGGTCACCTGGTACAGTCCATAGAATTTTATTTTTTTTTTGTTTTTTTTTTTTCAAATCAAAATTTTTAATAAATTTTTTTTCGAAACTTTATAATTTTTTTTGAATTTTTTCAAAAAAAATCCGAAATTAAAAAAAAATTGTACCGATGATAATTATGACGACTTGGGGGATGTACGGCTCTTCGAGCGATTTGGACGAATGGATAGTCGATCTTAGGGTTTTTGGCCCTTCTGGATGCGATGACAGGGTCGGATTTGACCCAAAATGCTCCAAAAATGCAACTACCTTTTGGATCTGGCAACCACAATTCAACTTCAAACCCTCATAGATTTGGCCTCGTATGTCCGATTTGGACGAAACAAAAGCCAAAATCGACTTTCTCGAACCTTTCGGACGCAATGGTGAGCTTATATTTTTACTAGTAAGCTCCGATATAAACCTGCAATAAAGAGCCAAAAATGGAACCTCCCCAAATCTGGTATCTCTCCTTAGAAAAAGACTCTCCAATGGCACCCAACCCGATCTAATACCATGTTAGAATGAAACATGCTCTGATACCATGTTAGAATTGGATATGGATGCCAAGATCTATGGACCAAATGGAAATCACAAAGAAGAGTGAAAATAATGTGACAAGAATAAACTGTATTCAATGTCAACGATATGAGATTGATTATCAATATTTTACAGTGAGAGACCCCTTAGTTATATAGCCAAGGTGAGAACATAGGAGTGCATAAGATTATGACAAGTGTCATAATCTTATGACATGAGATAACAATGAAAAGCTATCACTCCACCTAAAGTGGAAAGGTAATGATAATGTGATAACCACCGCAAATAGTGAATCACCCACAAAAGCTAGAGAGGTAATCGTATGATATGTCCATGAAAGGTGGAGGTGATAAAGTAATAAGATGATAAGTCCACCAAAGGTGGAAATTCTCCAACAAATCCTATGTGGTCCCTATGTAAACTTAACTAAGGTGTAATTATGACCTAGGACAAGGTATAAAATATTTAATTACACCAACAGTCCCACTACCATGCCTTAAAAGGGCTTTCTGTAGATTTGAATACCCTTTTGTCTGAAACCTGATCCAATAGATTTTCTCATAAATTGGACTAAGTCGCCTAGATTGGAACAAGTGTCCCAGTTAACTTCTGCATCAGGTTTTTCAGGTTTTTAGAACTCCAACTTATCTCTCTTCACATTCCAGGTGCACTCTTTCTATTCACCTCTTTCATCTTGGTTTATATTGCACCCAATCTATCTTCTTCATATCACAATGTGTTTTCAAACGAATTGCATTTTCTAAGTGTTTAGTTTATTTCATCTATTTCTAGCTTTTAGATCATTGCACTTAGACACATTTACATCACACACTTCCCACACACATACTTTCCCCTTAATCTTTGAATGTAACATTAGCATTTTGGTATCCCTCTCTCCTTTTAGGTGAAAAACCCTAGAAGTGTTAGAGACCCTAACTGGGTACCAAAATCTACATTACACAAAGCACTAAAAAAATAATTTCCTAACACTTTGAGACACATCATTGAATAATTTTAAAATGAGAAAGAGGAAGCTTATTGCTATTTTTTTATTTCAAGAAGGCTTTGTTGAGCTTCTCTTTTGGTATTTGTCCTTGATGACAATATTTTGTTTCAGATTGACATCTTTGTGATTGATTATTTGTTGCACAGTTTACATTGTGTTGGATGACACTCTTGTTTATATTTTGTCTTGGCATACTTGGTTCTGACTCCCACATTATGATATTGGTTTTGGCGGTACTGGTCTCTTGACTCCATGTCCAAATTACGAGGACTCTTGTTTACAGGATAAAGATTCTATGTTCAGGTGGTATAATTTTGGTTTGACATTTTGAGCTATACTGTGCTACAATGATCTACAGGTTTATATGGTATTGGCATGTTCATATTTTTGTGATTATGTGGCGTTGATAATTTTTTGAATAGAATTAGAGTTGTGTTTTCTTCTCAGCATCATTCTGGTAATGCTTATAGTTAACTTGGCTTTTGGAATCATCATTGGAGTTGGCATTTTTTTTTAAGAAAACCCTATTGAGTTTCCTTAAACACTTGATATTTGCATGGGTATATGATACGTTGATATCTATTGGCATCTTCTTTTGGAAAAGGTATGAACATGGCAATATCATGGAAATCTTTGTAATGTTGATTTGATGCATTATTTGTGACTTACATTTATTTGCAAAATGACTTTAAAGGGAGTCAGATGTTCCGGTTATTAATTATAGGGTTATCATGAAAATTCATTAAGTTGAACCTCTCTTAGCATGGAATTAGACTTTATTACATTACAAAAGGCATTGAATAAATTGGGCTTCATGACATGGCAAATGGATTTGAATAAAGGTCAATAAATAGAACCTCATGTTAGCTTGGAATCAGGTCTTATGATTGATATTTCACTAGGCCTTAAGACCGACAACAGGTATGAGGAAATATGTGTCAAGTCACTTGGAAAGTGACTGACTTCGACCCTTAATTATATTGTCTTGATGGTTAAGGAAATCGGCATGTTGGAAATCACATGGTAATGTTTTTAATTATGGTGTCAATTTTTTGCATGGATGAATTTGATTAAGTCAAATTTCTTGAAGCCACGGACTTGAAATTGTTTTATGACTTGCAAAGTCATCAATTTCTTTACAAAGGAAAGGTTAGGGCAATCTAATTGTGTTTCACAAGCTTGAGGGTTTGGAACCCTAGCTTGGCCGCCACCATGGAGATTAGCTCTCAGTCGTTACTCAATATTTTTTGACTTACTGCAACTCTTTGACAGCGAATGGAGCTCTCTGCAAGATCCATGCCATGGTCGGTGTCTTTGTTAGCCTTTTGTCTTTGGGTGAAGGCTCGAAATAGGAAGAAGCTTTGTTGTTTTGTCTTTCAGTTGGGTTGGTAAATTTCTCCATAACACTTCTCTTGCACTCACTTCAGGTATTCACCTTATCTTCTGAAATTTTAGGAATCCTTACTTCTCATGGCACAAAAATAGAAGACAATTGTTTTCTCTTTTCTAAAAAATGCTCAAATGGGTTTATTTTTTCGTGGTCGGAAATATTATATTTCAGTTACTCTTAATCTGAAATAGATACCCAGATAAATTGTCATATCATTTTTTGCTCCTGCTTTAAGGGATTGTATTTCCGTTGGTGGGTAATCATGCTTTCTGCAAAATATATCATTCTTTCTCTTGGCTTCAGTGGTAGTTGTTCTTGGGAGCATAAAAATGGGGTTTCGATTACATTTTGTTGCAACAGTATCTAAGGATATTTTAGATGGTATACAAAATATATTGTTTAATTCTTTTTTCAAACAGTATTGCATGTGCAGGCTCCTTGAGTGGACAGGGCTCAGAGTCTTCCTTCTCAAAATACATTTTTCTTTGACCATTTTGTCATAAACAAACCTCCATGATGAGTACTTCTTAGAATCACTGCAATACTTGGCAAATAGATTCGACAGAAGTTGGGTACATTAAAAAATTATCTCTATTGTTTAATATGTTGAAAAAGAGATTAGTTTTCATGTTGTAATTTATGAAATGTAATTAAGACATATTTGTAAGAAGAAAAATAGAGAGAGACATAACTATTTTCAGCACTATGAGAAATGACTGTGAAAACTAGTGAGAAAATCATAGCTATTGTATTGTCTACACGGGAAGATATGTTTTGTTTTAGAGATTGAAAATCTGAAATACAAGTTAATAACAAGCTGCCTTAAGATGAGATAATAGCTAGAATTTTGGAAGTTCATTCTTGAACTTTGAGGATTGTAGATATTGTCTGTTAAGAGGCACTTATGAGAAAATAGAGAAACAGAGAGATCCTTTGTATCATTGTATTTTTTGTAAACTGAAAAGGGGCTGGTACTCCTTGAAATTGGTGTTTCAAAATGAGGGGTTGGTGCTCCTTGAGTTGGTGCTCAGAAATCAGCCTATAAGGCATAGTCAAAAGTGGTTTTTTTAAATATAAGCCTAGAAAGGCAGTAGTTCAAGAGTGGTTTTTCTACCCCGGGAGGGTTTTCCACTCGGCATAGCTTGTGTCTCTTTGCTTATCTGTGTTTCATTGATTCATTGTGTGAATGCTTTGTTATGCTAATTTTCACTGTCATACTTCTCATTGCAGTTATATGTGATTGCATTCAATATATGGATGAGTTAATCATTGATAAATGAGAGGATAAATCTGCGTTGTTTCAATTTATGTAAAATTTGTTAAATCAGTTTATGACACTGATTCACCCCCCCCTCTCAGTGTCTTTTTCACTCCAACAGGCTTTTGACATGGTATCTAGACATAAGTTATGGTGTAGAATGAAGAATCTTAGTATCCCAATGTAATTTAGAGTGGTTTTCCATAACTATATGAAAAGGTTCAACTAAAAACCAAATCTCATGTAAGTATTTTATAAATTTTTAGGAGTGAAATTAGAGTTAATTTTTGTTTCCCATTATCTACTACTCTCTTTGTCATTTATATTGACAAACTTGAAGAATGGTTGAATCTAAAGGGTGAAAATGGTGTTCTCCTAGGAGAATGTATTGTCTGGATTTTCTTGATACATCAATGATCTTATTTTGATTGCTAGGTCTACACCACGATTGCAAGAGAATTTATTTTCCCTTAAGCAATTTTGCAAAGATGTGGGTATAAAAATTAATACTAACAAGACTACGATAATGTTCTCTAATAGAATGAAAAAAAAAATTAACTTCTATTTTGAAGGAATTATCCTAGAGGAAATTAAAAAGTATAAATACCTTGGGATTGAATTCAATAAGTTTGGTTTAGAAACTTGTACAAGTAAAATAACTTTGGGAGGGTGGAGAGCTATTTTTTCTCTTCAAATTAAATGCAAAGAAGTAGATTTATGGAATTGGAAAACTACTCAAACTCTATTTGGGTTATTAGTAATTCTAATGGTGCTTTATGGACGTGAAATTTGGGCTAGTAGTACTTCTAACAAAAAATAAATGCATATATAGAGAATTCAAAAATGCATGATCAAAAACAAACTCAAGTTAAATGAATCAATTCCCTATGAGATTCTTCTAGATAAAACATAGGTAATTCCTATTGAACTCATCACTCTAGTGCATCTTGTAAGATTTGGCTATGGAGATAGCCACCCAAGATTTGAAAGCCTATGAATGCAAAAGAATCAATGTACAATGTGTGAGAGACCATTGGTTATATAGCCAAGGTGAGGCATAAGATGTCATAAGATTATGACAAGTTTCTTAATTTTATGATATGAGACAACTTATCATAACTACCTAAGAAAAGATAAAATCTAGATATGACAACTAAGTCTTCTAGAAAGAATCTTAGGACCTAAGTAAAATTAACATGTGAATATGTCATCTAAGTCCCTAGTGAGTGAATTGACTAGGTACAAGACATTTATTCACACACCAACACCCCGCCTTAAGTGCAACTTATGAAGAAAAAAACCCATGCACACATGCAAAGATGGGTCCCAACTACTAGGTCGGATGAGGTACCCATGTATAAATGCAATGCAATCCCTCACAAACGGGGAAAAGGAGAAACCCAATGGAAAAAAACTCCTCCCCAAAAAAGAGAAAATATAAGAACCAACTCTCATAAAGATGAGGAAAAAATCTTGGTGAGGAAAATGTCCCCCCCCTAGAAAAGAGAATGAAGAAGGTCAAAAGAAGAGTACCAAGAGCTTTATCCCTTCTATCAAACTATTTTCTTCTTTCTGCAACCCCTGTGGGTTCTAGATTTGGCCAAATGTGATTCTTTTCAACTTCAATTTTAATAATAACATCCTTATTTGTGATTTCCATTCATGATAGTTATATGGGTTTGGAAGTACAAATTTTAGAAAATCCATGATAAAATTAGAAATTATTGTTGCCTATTTTTAGCTACAGCTCAAAACAGGTAGAGTTGAGTTGCACTCATCATTAAAAGGTACAAAATTCATTTCAAAATATTTTGCTAAGCGCTAATTGTTGTACAAATCCGATTACTTTTGAATTTCCAATATTATTATGCAAATGTTTGTAACAAAAAAACTCATAAATTTGCATAAGAAATGTTATTTTATTCATATTGTAAAAACCAAAGTCTCACACAAGTCATGGGAGTAGCCTGATTTGATTACTTAATCAAATATTGAATACAAGAAAGAAATGTATATCACACAACTGAAGATAATATAAGAACAAGGAGAGAAGGTGATTCGTCATTTCCTGGAATGACGAATCATTGCTACAGTTGTGTTGATCTCGGTTCAACTCCAACACTAGGTCCAACTCCAGCTCCAAGGTTTACCTACAAGATTGTTGAAAGGTGATGTTAGAGCAACGAAAAATCACATTCTACATTAGCCCTACATTACCAACATAAATGTAATTTGCATCCTATCAGGCATTCATCAGATGATTAAGTCATCAAAAAGCATATGTTCAGGGAGCACAAAGTTCAATGGAAGCCTTCAGCTTCAATTATTTTGCTAACAGGTTTGTTTAGTGTGCAGGAATAGGTACAATCAGATCATTTCAACCATCAGATTATAACCCGAGTGGTGGAAAATGTGGCTCCCACAAGGGTTGAGCCCAGGTCATTAAAGTGATATAAGCAATGTGAAAATCATGAAATCAATATTGTGTTTTGTAGAATTTTCAAAAAATTCACTACAATATGTATGCAAGTGTGAATAACGTCAGTGTTGCGGGTTAATTTCATTTTCAGAATGCATTATCTACAGATTCAAGAGAACAATAATCAACATATAGAGTAAGACAGATTTCAGATAAAAGCTTTGCTACAGTGATCCAATATAATGAAAGTATTAAACGATAATTCACTGATAAAAGTATTTCATTTTTGTGAGGTCACTGTAGACCTGTGTACACAATGAACAAACTTCCAAGAGATAGATGAAGAACCACTATGCATAGATAAATGATAGACTTCTAACATCACGAGGAAAGATGACAGAAGAGGTTTGAATGTTTCAAATATAAAATAAAGCCACATGATAAATTTTGACATATACAAGAGTTAGCATCTTAGAGATATGCATGAAGAAAACAACAGGTGCTACAGGATTCATAGTATGTAGTGTAAAAGAATATGCAACATGACCACTTGGGTTTTCTGGAAACCCTCACAAAATGACAATCATTTTCTTACCTGAGTTTGAAAAAAAAAGTTAACCCAGAAAGCCCTCGAGCTAGGGTTTTGAAGTAAATGAAATCATTTTTACATGAATTTGGAAATTAAATCAAGAATAGGAGGAGCATGGGCAAGGTTTAAGCATGATAAGCAGGAGCTTTCAGGCCGCACCCTACCCATGAGGATTTATGCATAATACACAATAAATATTCATTATTTTATTCGTGTTTCAGACATAAATTCATTTTTATTTTATAGAGATATGAAAGGCCGCATCCATTAAATGTGTAAATTGTCACAAGATGGCGGCCTCAACTTATTGGTTTCTCTGAGAATACAAAGATATGAGGCCACATAAAAGCACCAATAGTAAAGAGATTTACAGAGAAAATATAAAAAAAATGCTTTGGCCATGGCTAGATGGACCCCTGAATGGCTTCAAATTAGACTCACCTGGCATTTTCTGTGTTTAATCTTCCAGAAAGCTTTCGAAATGATGAAGAAGGCAAATATTTACAGCTTTGAAACTCGGCTAATCCATGGTGGCCACAAGGAAAAGCAAGAAAAACAGAAAAGGCATCAAAAATACAGTGAGGCCGCGCCCTACAAGCTTTCAAAAGCTTTAAAAAATGAAGCAAAATTTCTAGAATTGCTACAATCTCGAACTTACCTTCAGTATTCCCTTCAAAATCTGTAGAAATATGGTGCAAATACAGAGATTTCAAGCTCACAAAGCTTGAATTCTAGTCGGCCTAGGGTTCTCATGGTGGTGGCGCCTCTCAACAGCAACAGAGAAGAAAATAAAATGAAAATGTAAGTCTCTTCATTCGATTTTTGGTTATGAAACCCTAGGAAGGCTTGATAGGAGAAAAGGCTTTTTGCCTTCGTATTTTGAAAAGCTTTATTCTAATATCTATGTCGTGGTTTTTATTTTAAGTCTTTTAAAATATCTCCTTAAAGACTTAGTCTTTAATCTTTTGTATTAGACTTAGTCGAAAGTCTTTATTTTTGCATTTATTTCAAAAATGTAAATCTTTATTTTTAGTGATATTATAAATCACTTTTAAATAAATGATATTATGAAATGCAAATTTGAATGCCTTATTTGATGCATTTTTCAAATGTTGGTCAAAAGGAGTTGTAATGAGCTTTGAAAGCTTTTTGCTTGGATCATGGAGATGGTTGGAGAAAAAAATTCCAGCATGTGGAGCGAAATTAGGGATTTTGGAGCACTTAATTAAGAGTTCTACTTCAAATAAAAGTTCCATTTGTTTGGATTTCAATCAAGGAGCGATTTGAGGCACATGACACCTTGTTCCATGCAAATACAACCCTATTTTGGAGGGGATTTTAGTTGCATACGACCCATGAGGTTGTTTTGTAATTTACAACTCTTGATGATTCTTGGAGGAGTTCTCAATAGTTACTTGCCATATTTGAAGGAAACGATGGACAACACATCATGTATTGGAGCCAAGATTCAAATTTTGAATTTTTTGAGACTTTTCTATAAGTCTTTCTCTCCTTTCATTATTTTCTCTAGTTTTGAGTTTGGTGGCTGCTAATGTAGATTATTCTTACTTTGTAACTCATTTTTTTTGTGAGTTCTACAAATTTGTAATGGATTTATCTCTTATTTTTCAATAAGAAGATTATTTCCTTCTCCATTATTCTTTGTTCTTTAGTGTTGATTGTGAGTTACATGATAGAATACCATGTCATCCTTTATTTTAATCAAATTCCTTCAATGTTGAATACAACGAATATCATGTCATAGTGCAGGTCTTTGTTAGTGCTTTCATTCTCTTGCATAAAGATTTGTGAAAACATCATTTTTTTCCTTTTTTGAAACGTTAGAAAATTCAGAGCCTTTCATTTGAATTATTTTTGCAGGTATGAATAACAGAGTTGTGAGATTGTATGGCTTTAGTTATTGAGTATTTTGTGAGATTTTTAGAAGCAGGTTCAAATTTTTATCAGTTGGTGAATCACCTAGTTTTCTAGTTTTAGTTTATGCATTGTCCTTCTTACCCTTTTCCTCTGTTAAAATCAGTATTTACAAGAAATATCCAAAGGGAGCCAACCCATAACCTAGAGGTCTATTCTCACCATAGGATACCCACAGCTTAAGAACAGTCTCATGTTGCACGTGATTTCATAGTTTCAAACTTAGCATTGGGTGAAAATCCCTATGACAACAATTACAATAAAGGATTAACAAATTTCCCC
Organism: Sequoiadendron giganteum; assembly: GCA_007115665.2. NCBI lineage: Eukaryota > Viridiplantae > Streptophyta > Pinopsida > Cupressales > Cupressaceae > Sequoiadendron > Sequoiadendron giganteum. Next base: position 515,485,096 of record CM021107.1, on the reverse strand, counting down.
TCATAATACAAGTAATTAACCCCTTTGTCACAAATAAATTGACACTTTTTTTGCAAATTTACAACAATGTATCCAAAAGTACCAAATCAACTTCAAATTGAAAATTTGAAATTCTAGAAACAAATCTACAAAAAGTGTATATATAAAATTGAAGTGCTCATCAATACCTTCCTGATCCCGCAAAAATCTAGAAAAACTGGGTCCGAAGCAAATAGTTATGAGCTTGGAGGCTGAAATACAAGATCTGACTTTAAGTTGAAAAAAAATGTATTAAATAGAAAAATTCTAAAGAATAACCTACACCATTGAAAATTTCTCAGAACCATCTTTCCAATGATATCTTGTTCATCAAAATCCAATTTATGGATCAAAATTTGTGATTTTTTTTTTAAATGTTGAATTTTGCCTCTAGTGACGACCCTCCTAGCAAAATAAAAAAAATTCAAAATCAAATTCATCAAAAATGGATAAATTTTATATGAAAATAGGAGTTTATGGGTCATCTAATTGCAATGGCAATATCCATTTGGGTTGTAAGTGCTCTAATAATAAGTTGCTCACTAGATCTAAGCTTCAAACCCTAGTTTACAACTATACATACAATGTCCAAATTGAGTGAAATAAAAGCTAGATCTAAATTTCTTGGTCATTCTAAACTCAATAGTGAGCTTAGATTTGCACAACCATGCTCCAAAATGAATCTACAATACAAATCCACAAAGAAAAAAAAACCTCAAATCTGGTATTTTTATCAAGTTTTTTTTATTCTCCAAGTCATCATTTGATGCAAGAAAAGAGCATACTCAATTTTCCAAGATCCGCCAAGATTTGCACCATACCAAAAAACTCAGGCATAATTATCTCCCAAATCTGAGAAGGGGCTTGCAGATCTAAAACTTTGATACCATGTTAGAGTCACTCAAGGAATCAAGCCTCCAAGATCATTTGCAAAACCAAAAACAACCTTCTACAAGGAGAAAATCAAGAGCATAAATTTGCAATAATGGGTGAAATATTACAAGATTAAATATATGATTGAATAAATATGCACATGAAAGGCCTTGTTTATAAAGGCGAGGTGAGAAATAGGATTAGACAAGATCATGACAAGTGTTTTAATCTTATAACATGAGACAAATAACTCATAACTACCTAGGAATCATGCATTACAAGCTAGATAAGTTCTAGAAAAGTCAACTAAGACTTCTAAAAGGAATCTTATATTCTAAGTAAATTTAGCATGTGAATATGTCCCCTAATTACCTAGTGAGTGAATTAGTTGGGTACAAGACATTTATTCACATCAACATTTTGTTGTAAATAAAGTCTTGTATCTAGTTAATTCATTACTAGGGGATTTAAGGGACTTATTTACATGTTAAGTTTACTTAGGCCCTAGGAAAGAATCTTTCTAGAAGTTGTTAGTTGTCATCTTATCTTTTGACTTGTAACACGTGTCCTAGATAGTTGTGATAAGTTGTAATATGTCATAGGATTAAGACACTTGTCATAATCTTATTTAATCCTATGCCTCACCTTGGTTATATAACCAAGTGGTCTCATATGTAAATTATTATTCTTGGATAATCAATTTCATTGCAATATTGAGAATTGCATATTGATCTCTCTTGTGCTTTCATGAAGTGCCTATATTTTAGGTGGCTATAATCTTCAGCCAAATATTGCATGGTGTAGAGTTATTCTATACCAACTCTTACATGGTATCAAAGCTTGTGGGATTGCTTCTTCTTAGTCTTTATTGAGAGATCTAGGTTGTAAATCTTGGTAGATCTTGAAAATTTGAGTATGCTCTTCTCTTGAATCGAACGATGATCTGGAGAATCATAAAATCTTGAAAGAAATACCAAATTTGGGGGTTTTCTATTTCAGGTTCAAATCAAAGCTTGTTGGTGCAAATCTGAGCTCACCATTGAGATCAGAGAGTTGAAAAAAGTTAGTTTTGCCTTTTGTTTGTCCAAATCGAACATATGAGGCCAAATCTATGAGGGTTTGAAGTTGAAGTGTGGTTGCTAGATCCAGAAGGTAGTTGTAATTTTGGAGAACTTTGAGTCAAAATTGACCCTGCCATCACATCCAAAAGGGCTAAAAACCCTAAGATCGACTGTCAAATCGTCGAAATTGGAGAAAGTTGTTTTCCGAAGCACAAAAAAATTTCCCAAGAAGTTGTACGACCCCTTCGGTTGCCATAAATGAATCAATACGATTTTTTTGTAATATTTTAATATCAGCTAAAATATTTTGATTTTTTTTTTTATGAATTTTTGGATAATTTTTATTAGATGATCGAAATTATTTATTCAAAAAAGTTTTTAAAAAATAAAGAAGTTGTGAACGTACCCACAGGTCACAGGGTACTTAGAGTACCCTATACCCATGGGCGCCCTAGCAATGCCACATGGCGCAAGCTACAGGCCCAACCACAATCAGTCAGCCTTAAAAATAAAAATCAGTGAAAACTTTTTAAAAAACTGGCAGTCAAAGTAGAATATTCTAGATTCTTTGTCAAAGATTCTGTTGCAGTCGGTCAAAGGATATTCTTGCCTAGATTTTGTACCCACCAGCAGTTTTAAAGAATATTCTTTCGAATATTCCATTTAGGCGAATATTCTATTAAAGGGAGTATATTCTTTTTTGATGGGTGTGAAACTATCAAATTTAATCACACATTTTGATGACATCATCAATACATCAGCGATGACGTTAGCGTGCATTTGAAAAATTGGACCCCCTCTCCAATAAACATTTTGAATTTGTAGTACAACTTCAGAGGACAATAACTTTCTCATACAACCTCCTTTTCTCAAGCAATTTTTTTAATTTGGAGTAGAATTTTGTGCTCTTCATAGTGGTGCAATCAGATTTTGATTTTGGTGCCTGGTTTTTCCAAAGAAATTAGATTCTCACAAGTGTTTCTGAGCAGTTCTCATTTTCAGAACTTTTGGGGCTTCGTTCTTGCACCTATGGTAACATTTTTGAGTGATTTTTTTTAAAGTGCGTATTTTTTTTTGTGCTTTCTAAAGGTGTAATCAATTTGATCTCATCTATGGTAAAAATTTTACTTTGATCTTATAGCCAAATTTGGAAATATATAAGCACTAAGATCAAGTTCACTTTTTTTGTTTTGGCAAGTGGCACCTATAAACGCCCTAAGTATAAAGTGAAAAATCATATACTACTTGAGGGGGTTTCTTGATTGAGTGATTTGGGGGGGTAATCTTGAAGTGTTTGATTGCTTTCTTTTTCTTGGTTTGTGTTCTTGCAATGGGAAAATCTCAAAATGAACTCCTAACTCCACATAATTATGCTACATGGAGAAAATTGGTATGGAACTATCTCGTGATGAAAGGTCTAATAGGATTCTAAAGGAAACCATTTCTCAACCTACTGATGCTAAAGAATTGGAAAAATGGAAACTTGATCATGAGAAAACACTTGGATGCATATGCTCATTAGTCTCATTTGATTTATAGTTTCATGTTGAATCATTCAAAACACTTAAAGAAACTTGGGAGGCTTTTGAAATTTTTTATGGTAAAACATATAAGATTAGGGGACATTAGATTGATAATGATTTTATGAATCTTGATCCTAAAAGTTTTGACTACATACAAGACTACATCTCCAAAGTTAAGAAACTAAGAACACAACTGAAAGATTGCAACATTGATAAGGAGGATTTGCAATTGATTTTGAATGTGTTATCTAAGCTTGGTCTTGAGTATTCAATGTTTTTTTTGGCTTTCATACCCATCGAATTTCTATGGGAGCATCATATGTTGATCCTAAGTTTGATGACTTTGCAAATCTCCTAGTCCAAGAGGAAGCTAAGTTAACTAATATGGGTCTAATCAAATCTTCCAAGTTTCATGCATTGTTTTCTAGTGAACTCTCTATGATACAAAAAGAATCAAGGAATTTTGATAAGAAGCAAAAGAACAAGCCACATAAAGAATATGAATCCTCTCCCTCAAAAGGGGAATCATCTAAGGAGAATCCTACATGTGCATATTGCAAGAAATTAGGGCATGATGAACATCAATGTTATTAAAAAAAAATTGATGAGTTGAAGCATCTTCTTAAGAAGCATCAAATCAATGAGTCTTCATCATCAAAGGGTTCATCATCTTCTTCTTCATAAAATTCTAATAAACTCAAGGGGAAATCACTTGTTACAGTCGCAAATTCTAAGTCAGAGAGGTGGATACTTGATTCAGGAGCCTCACATCGCATGGCTTCATCAGAGAGTATGTTCTCTTCATTTGAGACTTTTTCATCACCACACATCTTGATGGAGAACAACACATATATGTGTATTTGTGGGAAGGGATCCATTGACATGGATGACAAAGCATTCAATGATGTTCTTGTGTTCCTTCATTGTTAACCAATATCCTTTCTATCTATCAGGTCACACATGGTGGAGTAGGAAAGATGTTGATTTCACACCAAATTCTATCATAATCTAGGATTTTCATAATAGAGATATAGTTGCAATTGGGGAGGTTGATCACCAATTTCGAGTCTACACCTTCTCACATTTTGCTCCTGATGATTTGGCAGATGTTCACATTGAGGTATCTAGTGTGGACACTTTTGAGGAGATTCAGTATGGTCATTTGAATCTTGGTATTGTTTCATCCACTGATGATCTTGTGACATGTGTTGATATTCCATCTCCTTCATCTACTATTTTACCTGAGGATGCTTCTTTTTCCACAGTTTTGGCTCCTTGTGATTCAGTGTAGTGGGCCATACATTGTCTTCCAGAGATGGCTACTTGGGATGAGTACTTGATGAACATTGCTGGTTTTTTTTGTGTCCCACATTTCAAATTTGGGAGACAACATTGATTGCATTCATCTTCTCTTTGATGAAGATGATCCTTCTTCAGTTGTTGCAAGGGAACACTTTGACCCTCTTGTTCATTCTCTACATGATCATTCTTCACAGTTTGACGTGAGTGTGGATTCTTTTGCACAAAATTTGGAGGAGTCTTCTTTGTCTTATCCTTTTTTTTGGATTCTATTATACAATAGTTTCTAGGAGATTTTGGATTGTTTGCTTCAGTAGTGTGGCCTAGAATGCCTATTTGGAGTGTGATAGCTTTCGACATCGACATGGAGACACTTGAGCATTCTTTAGAGATATCACACATCTTACATACCATCTTGATTTTGTTTCTTCATAAGGGGAGGAACGTTGTTCAACGGTTTTGGATCATCTTCAATATTCAATGTTGAGCTTCTATCATGATTGCAAGAGACTCAACATTGAGGGGGGCTACATGGTCTCTCTTCTTCTTCTCTCTTATGGGGGGACTTATTCCTCACATGGGGTGTTGTCTTTCTCATTCTTCATTGAGAGCATCTTATTTTTTATCTCTCTTTTGGGAAGGAGTTTTGTTCCACTGGGTTTTCTCCTTTTCTCTGTTTGTGAGATATTGCATTTTCATTGTACATGGGTACCTAACATGGCCTCGTAGCCAAAATTCATTTTATATCAGTTAACAAAGCCATAGGGGGTGTATTTTTACTTGTATGGGGTTTTGGCCTTCTCATCCTTTATTGAGAGAATTTTGTATTTCATCTCTCTTTTGGGGAGGAGTTTTGTCCCATAATGTTTTCTTCTTTTTCCCGTTTGTGAGAGATTTCATTTGCATTTGTACATAGGTACCTAACACGGCCTCGTATTCAAGACCCATTCTTGCATCTTTGAATAATAATTTACTCCCTAAGTTGCATTTAAGGGGAGGTATTGGTGTGAATAAAGTCTTATACCTAGTTAATTCCTTACTAGGAGACTTAGGGGACTTATTCACATGTTAAGTTTACTTAGCTCCTAGGAATTTTTCTAGAAGACTTAGTTGTCATGTCTATATTTTATCTTTTCCTACGTAGTTATGATAAGTTGTCTCATATCATAAGATTAAGACACTTGTCATAATCTTATGACATCTTATTTCTCGCCTTGACTACATAACCAAGGGTCTCCTATACATTGTATATTCGTTGAATTCCATTTGCATAGTTGATAGGAATACAATTTATTCTTGTCATATTGATGATCTCTCTTTGTGCTTTTCATTTGGCCTCTAGATCTGGGTAGGCTATCTCCATAGCCTATTCTAACATGGTATCAGAGCAAGTAGGGTGTCTTTGGTTAGCTTTTTTTTTATAGAGCTTGGTACATCTTGAAAAGTTGAGTATGCTAGATTCTCTTGCATTGTATGATGATATAGAGAATGAGAAAAACTTGATAGAAATACTAGATTTTGGGAGATTCTTCTTTGTGGCTTTGTATTGCAGGTCCAAATTGGAGCTTGTTGGTGCAAATTTGAGCTCACTATTGAGTTCAAGGAATTTGAGAAAGTCAAATTTTCCTTTTGTTTTGTCCAAATCGAACATGAGGCTAGATCTATGAAAGTTTGAAGTTGAAGTGTGGTTGCCAGATCTGGAAGGTAGCTACAATTTTGGAGCATTTTGGGTCAAATCTGACCTTGCCATCGCATCCAGAAGGGCCAAAAACCCTAAGATCGATTGTCAATTTGTCAAAATTTGAGCACTTCACCCGAGGCCATTAGGAAAAAAATTGCCCTCCTCAGCCATATGGATTGCCATTATTACATGTTGGTACAATTTTTCAAAAAAATAAAATTTATCGATTGAATTTGTTTTGAATTTCTTTTATAAAATAATCTATATTGGTCAAAATATTCAGTTTGAGAATTTTTATTTTTAAAAAATCAAAAAAATATATATAAAGTCTACAAACTTTAATAGTCCACAAAACTATAGTATTGCACGTGCAAGTACAGGAGTACTCGCGAGCCAGAAGGCACCACACGATGCTCCCTTATTCACTACAGTGGTCCACAAAAAACCCCACTGGCTAGTCAAATCAAAATAAAACCAGCAGTGAATGAGAATGAATATTTCAGTAGCTACAAAGATTTTGTAGAGATTTTATCAGCCCAACACTATAGGAGAATACTCCGACCAATATTATGTTGGATTATCTAGCAAACCTTTGATGTCTAGACAACCATCATTTTAAAACTTGAGAAAACAGAGAATATTCGGCCAAAGGGTTATTACTGTGTGACGGGTATATGACCTTCAATTTTAATAGTCGATATTGCTGACGTCAACACTGCATTAGAAGTGACATCAGCAAAATATTTTGAAAATTAAAACCCCTTCACCATTTGCCTTTTTCATTTTGAAGATGATTTTCAATCTCAAATGACTCTAGATCAGAACCTTTGATTTTCAAGCAATTTTTATTTTATTTGGGATAGATTTCGTGCTCTACACAATTGTGCAATCGGTTTTTGATTTTGGTGTTTGGATTTTCCAAACATTGCAAATTCTCACAGGTGTTGTTGCATCGTTCTTGTTTTGGGAACTTCAGGGCTCTATTCTCGATCCTACGATAACATTTTTGTGTGCAGTTTTTTTTAAAGTGTATAATTTTTTGTTTATTTTTCAGTGGTATAATTAGATTGATCTTATTTGTACCAAAAATTGTACTTGATTTTGTAGCCTATTTTTGACATTTGCATTTACCAAGATCAAGACCACTTCACTATTTTTGGAAAGTGGCATTTGTAATCACACTAGTCATAAAATTCAAATCTCATATATATATATATATATATATATATATATATATATTTGGGGGAGGGGGGGTTCTTTGATTGAGTGAATTTGAGGGGGATTCTTCTTGTGGTTGTGGTTGCATTCCTCTTGATTTATGTTCTTTCCTTCTTGTTTCATCATGGAGAAATCTTCAATTCCACTTCTAAAATCCTACAACTATCCTAAATGGAAATATGAAATGAACAAATTGCTAAGAGTTAAAAGGTTGTATAGGATAGTTCATGGGCTTGATGGTGAACCAGAAGATGATGAAGCTAAAAATAATAAGTGGTTGAATAGTTGTGAAGAAGTCATTGGATATTTGTGCTTGTATGTTTCCCCTAAATTGTTGTTTCACATTGAGAACTTGGATACACCCATGGCTATGTGGACTACATTTTCAAAATCATTTGGGAAAATAGATGAAATTCAAGGACATTCAATCCATGTAATTTTGACAACATACAAGACTTCATCACCAAATTCAAGTCACTAAGAACACAATTGAAGGATTGTAAAATTGATAAATCATATACATAATTGGTGTTAAATGTTCTTTCAAAGCTAGGAATTGAATATTCAGTGTTTGTGTCTACTTTCTATGCTACAAAGAATGCCTTTGGGAGTGAGTTTAAGATGCCCTCCTTTGAGGATTTTCCTATGCAACTCACTAGGGAGCAAGATAAGCTTATTCAAGTGGGTGCTTTGAAGTCTTAAAAATTGCACACCTTGATTGCAAAGGATTAGAAGCCTTCAAGTGGAAAAGAAAAGAAAAAGAACAAGCCTAAGAAGAACACACAATTCACATCTAATTCCACAGAAGAACATAAAACTTCCTCTTCTTAAGGGGAATCGTCTAAGAAGGAGAGGCCTATTTGTGAATAATGCAAGAAGGAAGGACGTGAAGAACATTATTGTTATAAGAAGGATATTGATGGATTAAAACATCTTCTCAAAAAGAATCAGATTGATTTTCCTTCTAGAATGTCTAAATCACCTCCTTCTCCTTCTTCAAAACAATCTAGAAATGACAAAGGTCATGCTAGTTTGGCTTCTACATTAGGTAATAAAGGGAAAGCTCTTTGTGCTACTATAGGTCTTGGATCAAGGAGATGGCTTCTAGATTCAAGAGCATCTCATCATATGGCATCTTTACAATCTATATTCTCTTCTTTTGAGCCTTGTACTATGTCTCCTATTTTAATGGGAAACAATACATATATGAGTGTAATTGGGAAGGGATCCATTGACATTGGGAGGGAACTTTCAATGATGTTTTGTGTGTACCTCATTTGTCAAACAATCTTCTTTCCATCTATCAAATTACACATGGCAGAGATGGGGGGACTACGGAATTCACTCCTAATTCAGTTATCATTAGAGACTTGGAGAGTAGAGAGATTGTTGCTACCGAGATGATTGATCATTTATCTCAGTTGTACACCTTTGCAGATTTTTCTTTTGATGGTGAAATTATTCCTTTGACTGTTGATCAAACTTATAGTGTGAACCATGATTTAGAGGAGACATTTGGCTTCTTGAACTTGGGATTTCTCACATCAGATCCAATTCTTGAGCCATGCATTTCATCTCCTCCTACTATTGTAGTTGATGATGCTTGTATTTCTATAGTAATGACTTCTTGTGATTCAGTGCAGCAAGATGTTTATTATCTTTCAGATTTGGTTACTTGTGATGGCTTCTTGAGAGGTATTTCAGACTTGTTTGTGGAATCTCATATTTCATATTTGGGAGACCTCATTGATTGCCTTCATCTTCTCTTTGATGGAGATGATCCTTCTTCAGTAATTGTGAGGGAACACTTTGAACCTCTTGTTCATTCTCTACATGATCATCCTTTACAGTTTGACATGAGTGTGGGTACTTTTGGAAAACATTTGGAGGAGGCTTCTTTGTCTTCAAAGGAGATATCTTTATCTTTGGATTATGCTCTACAATCATCTCTACTAGATTTTGGATTGTCCTCTTAGCGGTGTGGCCTAGAACACCTGTTTGGAGTGTGTTAGCTTTTTCCATCGACATGGAGGGACTTGAGGATGCTTCAAACACCACACATCATCTATCTTCCTTCATCTTCCTTTCAGGATTGGGAAGAACTCTTGCATACATTCTTGGTTTTGTTTCTTCCTAAGGGGAAGAATGTTGTTAGGAAGTAGCTTGTTATTATGCAAATGACACAAAGATGGGTCCCAGCTACGAGGTCATGTTAGGTACCCATGTACAATGCAAATTCAATCTCTCACAGACAAAGAAAAGAAAAAAACCCAATGGGATTAAAATCCTCCCCAAAAGAGAGATAAGAAAAGAAAATGCTCTCAATAATGCATGAGAAGGATAAAACCCCATGTGAGGAAAATGTCTCCCCATGAGAGACAAGAAGAAGAGAGACTACTCATATAACATCATGAGAACCAACATCATGCTATGAGGCCATCTGGTTGTTTTTTATTTTTCTTGTATATGTAGGATGAATTTAGCAGCTTTCCGATGAAGCTCATGTGGTTCCTGCATGAAGCATGAAACCCTGCCAACTGGAAAAATATATCAAGGCATGTATGATTCAAGTAGATGAGGCTCCCAACAAATTGACGATACAAAGTGACATCAACTAGTGAAGTAAAAAAGTGGGCCTCAAGTTTGACTCCTAATAGAAATGTAGTAGGTGCAACCTTATAATCAAACATGTGGAACAGAGCTACAAGATCAAGAGCATACTTGGGTTGAGAAAGAGTGATCCCAGAAGAAGACTGTGTGATCTGAATCTTGAGAAAGTAGTGCAAGGGGCCCAAGTCAATCATAGAAAATATTTCATGTAGAGAAGATTTGACTCTGTCAATGATGGATGATGAACTCCCTATAATGGTCAAGTCATCCACATAAAGAACAAGAAGAAATGAGTCATCCTGTCATAAAATATAGGCATTTAGATTTGAGTGGCACCTAGAGAACCCTATTGAGAGAAGAAAGGAGTCCGTCTTGGCATACCAAGTCTGAGGGGCCTTCTTGAGACCATAGAGAGACTTTCGCAATCTGCAAACCAAAGAAGAATGTTGAAAAAATCCTTGTGGCTACTCCATGTAAATCTCCTTTGTGAGATCTTCATGTAGAAATGTACTCTTTACATCCATCTGATGGAAAACCCATCCATGATTTGCAAATGGAAAGAGTTAAGTGAATGGAGTTCATCTTAGCAACAAGGGCAAAGGTTTCCATGTAATCAATACTAGGAACCTGTGAGAAACCTTTGGCCACAAGTCATGCTTTGAACTTGTCCACAGTCCCATCTGATGCATATTTGGTTCAATAGATCCACTTACATCAAACCATTTTTCTTCCCTTAGGAAGAGGGACTAAGTCCCATGTGTGGTTCCTCATCAAGGAACTATACCCTTCCTCCATTGTTGAATCCCACTCAAGAATGCTTGATGCTTCCTTAAAGAATTGTGGATCTCAAGCAATAGCAATGTAGACATATGGAAGATGTTGATGTTGCGACTGAGTCGTTTGAGTATCTATAGGATCTCCAACAAGATTGCATTTTGACTCGAGAGTCTGTTGAGCCCAACAAGGTCATGAAGATGATGGGAATGAAGGATGAGAATCCTCAACCTTAGAATAAGAACCCTGTGAGTTGGAGGTGAGGTAGAATCATTTGAGTCACTTTCATCTAAGTCCACTATGGAGGAAGGATGAGGAGGATCAAAGGTCAAGCTAGGAGAGCTTTCCTCAAAGTGAACACTCCTCTCAATGAAGAGCTCATTTGTTACTAGATCCATAGTCGATTCCATTTGATACCCTTTGGATCCAACAAAGATGCAAGGCCTGCTTTGAGGTTCCAAAGCCTTGCGCTTCTTTAGAGGAATGTGTGCCCAAGCTGGAGAGCCAAAAACTTGAAAATTCTGCACAATTGGTTTCCTACCATACCAAGCCTCAAAAGGAGTCATGCCTTTCAATGCCTTATGGGGAACTAGATTCTAAATGTGTGTAGCACAATTAATGGCTCCGGCTCAAAATTCTAGGTCAAGAGAATGAGCATGAATCATGCAGCTTGCCATTTCTTTGAGGGTCTTGTTTTTCCTTTCAGAAACACCATTTTGTTGTGGTGTTTATGCAACTAAATGTTGAAGATCTATCCCTTCAAGAGTACAAAATTGTACAAGATTATGGTTCACATATTCTTGACCATTATTAGTATGAAGAACCTTGATATACTTTCCAGATTGCTTCTCAACATGAACCTTGAAAGTTTGAAACTTGTCAAAGACTTCATTCTTTTAGCGAAGAAAGTAGACCCGAGTGAATCTTGAGTAGTCATCAATGAAGGTGAGTGCATAGCAAGCCTTGATAAAGGAAAAAACTGGAAATGGGTCTACTAGATCACTATGAACCAATTGAAGAACTTCTAAAGCCCTCCATTTATCAAACTTCTCTTTTGGATGCTTAGCCATAGCACAACCTAGACATACACCATCTGAAAAGTTGATGTGAGGGAGACCTATGACCATATCCTGTGAGCTAAGATGCTAAAGATAGAAATAGTTAAGATGTCAAAACCACTCATGCCATAACTTATTGAATCTGAATGAGTGAGCAATGTTGTAGAAGGAGAATGTGGCACAAAGTGAGAAAATTAATATAGCCGAGACTCATGATTGGCCTTTCCCATTGCAACCAAATCATTATCCTCAAGATCTTTGATCACAACTGTGTCTAGAGAAAACTCAACTTTCTTACCATTCCCAAGATGAGTGATTTGGTAGACTGAAAGAAGGTTGGCACAAAAGTCAAACACACAAAGAATATTATCAAATGATCCATCATCCATGTGAACCTAACCTTTTCCAACAACTTCCACCTGAGTATCATCACTTGTAAGAATGTACTATAAAAGGCTCCAATGAAGAAAATTGTTCTCTATTAGAACCCATGTCATGTGTAGCACCAGAGTCAAGTATCCATTGCTAAGACGTTCTTGTGGCTACAAAAAGTGTCTATCATTTTCCCTTCTTTGATTGTGAAGAAGTGGAAGGAGATGCTTCCTTTTTGTAGGAAGATGGCAAATCGATGTGATTCTTCTTGAGGAGATTAATCAATTCATCAATTTGCTTAGCATGGCAATGATGCTCATCATAACCAGCTTTCTTGAAATAATGTAAAGAGCGAAACTCTTTAATTCCAAACAATCTATAATCCCTTTAATAAATTCATTTTCACTCCATAAAATATCATAACTCCATTCAATTAAATAAGTTTAATCCAAAAGATTCCAAAATATCGACTTAAAGTCTACAATAAGATTCATAATACATCCATTTACATTCATAAATGTGTCATCTTACACGACATCAATAATACAAAAACATTGTAAAAGAAATTTACAATTCAAGACTTAGGCATTTTGTCGCCTTAAGTTCTACAATGATCATACATGAATAAAATATAATAGATATATGAAGAAATCTTCATTTGATCTTCAATCCAATTGCAAATCTTCAAACATGAAGACGAGAACAAGGTTTGGGCACTTTTTCCGCCCAACCTCGAAGCTTACGCTTCCCCGAAATTCCTTAGTCATTCAAAGAATACCCGACCCTGCATGAATCACTTAGCAAAAATAAGTCGACAAGCAGGATGGAATCTGATGCGTGCCTAGTATAACTAGTAAATCCACAAGCATTTTCATTTTTCTAATTCATTTAAGAAACAAGCAAGTTCGATACTAAGATATGGTAGAGAGTTATTCATATTCCATCTATTTCAATGGTCCTTAAGTTACTTGGCCAAGTAAAATGTTATGCACGACAAATAATATTAATTTTGGAAAAGAAAAACTACGCTCTCTATAAACCCATATTCGGCACCCATCCCGGAAAGTAACTTTCCAAACAGATGAAATGCACATTCAATTATCAAGCATGCATGGTTCCATTCAAAATTAAAATTACCTTTCCCAAACACATGAACTGCACTTTTATTTTTAAGCAAATAGAGTTTTATTGCAATAATTTCACATATTTAAATCACAAATAACATTAAGTTCATATTTAAATTAAAATAAAAGTCTCTCAAGTATGTAACTAAGTACATATAAAACCAGAATAAATGAGCACACATTCTTTTGGTTCATTTACTCAAGAAATTCAATTACAATTCAATATAATCCCCTTCTAATTCGTTTAATTTCAAAGTAATTATATTTTTACTTTACTTTCTTTCTTTTCTGGTTTTCATATTTCCCTAAAATATTATCTTTTCTAAAACATAAAACCTCACATTTAATTTTGTTTCGTAGCAATTTAAAATCATTCCAAGATAATTATCATATTTCGCTTAACTTTTCAAGCATATTTAAATACACAAAAGTTATTTAATCTTATCCTTTTAAATTTTATTTAAACCAAGAACATTCAGCTATTTAATTCTGTAATAATTTCACTATCTTTTTTGTTCTTTTTGTTTTGAAAATATATCTCTCTGACAGTTTTGATTTTTCTAAAGTATTTCTAAATCTAAATAGATCTAAAACATATTGTTTTCTGTGTGCATCTTTTCAATATACTAAATCAGAATCTCATAAATAAATAAATCTATTGTCTCTTAATAGTTTTATGTTCAAGTTGTTCAATAATTTTTTGTTCAAGTTGTTCTTTATCTACAGGAAAATACAGTCTGGTGTTTGATCTTTTTTTTCTAAATTTGATAAAAACAGTGATACGTTTTCAATAGTTAAAATACAAGAATAAAAAAAGAAGAATTAAACTCATATATGAATTGACTGTGAATTTGGTAAATAACATTCTCATTGAATCTACTTGACAATTTTTTGTTGCTTTGTGTCCTCTAAATCTGGCAATGATTATTTGTTTCCTCTGTCAATTTTTTCTTGTAGTTGTTCTTTTGTTGTTCTAGATTCTCTTTTTGTTCTGGCCGCCCCCTCTCCTCTTTCTCCTGGCACATGTGTTAGAAGATATTCCTTATTGTTTTAAATCTTTCTACTCCCTCTCCTGGTCGTGTCCCTTCCTGCTCTGGTTGTGAGTGGAGGCAAATTTCTATTCACTGTTTCCTCCTTTCTAGATGGTTGTGTGCTCCCTCTTCTCCTTCTTGCCATGCACCTCTCTCCTTTCTCACTTGTTCCTATGTTGGTTGCACCTTCTTCTCTTCTCCTCCTTGCGCACTTCACCTTCTCTTCACCTGCTAGTTGCTCTTCTTCCACCCGCGCGTGGGAGTTAAGATGAATGAGAAATAAAAATAATCTAAAAACTGTTCTCCCTCTCCTGGCCATGCATGGGAGATGAGTAGAATGGAAACTTAATAAAAAAAAATCTATCTCTCTCCTTTTTCCTAGCGCATGGGAAATGAGCAGAGTCCAAATAAAAGATAAAAACAACTCTCCTTTATGCCTAGATCTCCCTGTCTCTCCAAAAACGGATTTTCTTTGTCTATTTCATGTGAATGGTGGAGTTCAATAAAAATTCGATCCACAATATGCGCCAAATTCCCAGTAGTGATGGCCATAACTCCAAGTTCTAATCTCTTCGATTGCATGTGAAAACTGATTGAGAGGTAATTGTTTTCAAATTGTTTACTGTTGTTCTCATTTCAATTTCAATTTAAAACGTATTTCATTTATTTCTTATTTCCATTAAATAATTAATTTTAATATATAAATATCTATTTAAACAAATCTTTCCTCTTTCATTTATTAAATGAGAAAATAACAAATAAATCAATAACACAAATTTTACATTATATATAATTAAACCATTTTCTCACAACAATAATCAAATTGCCATTTCAAAACAAACATATTCCTTTTCACATATATTTGAGCAATCGAATAAACTTATTTAAAAAAATTCTAAATAAATATCATCACGAAAACACATTAATAACTAAGTGGTGTGTGAGATTCCATCATCCTTATTAACGTCTAATGGCTAAAATGACTCTACCTGATCAATGTTCTCGCCTTCATTCTCGTTCACCTGTTTCTACGTTCACTTGCACTCAAATTCTCATCAGCAATGACAATCCCTGAATTTCATTAATAATGAATTCAAATCATTTCATTTGCATTTAAATTTCAATTTTTATAATCATCTATCATAAACATGCAAATCTCATGATTAATAATTACAATTAAATAATTGGTAAAATCAGTACGTGATAAATATGCACAAGTCGGTTTCTCCTTCTTCTGTGAATTCCCCTTCTTAGAAGATGATGAAGAGTCTCCTTGTTGAGGAGAAGAGGATTTTGCCCGATCTTTGTGTGGTGTGTTCTTTGATTGCTTTTGTTTCTTGCTCAATCTCGATCCATGTCCTGCCACCAAGGCTTATAATTTAGATGACTTGAGAATACCCATAGTGATCAATTTTTTTGTTCAAGCATCAAATCTCTTAAATGAATCAAATGAAGGTGTAGTATAGGAACTTCCCATAGTCAATTGATGAGTTTGGAAACTAGAAACAAAAGTTGCATATTCTAAAGGAAGCTTGTCAACAAATTGAAGACCAATTGTGCATCCTTCTTATCAATACCACAATATTTTAGTTGTGCTCTTAGTTCATTAGCTTTAGTTACATAATCTTGGATTGTATCAAAATTCTTTGGATCTAGATTAGTGAGATCATTATCAAGTTTGTATCCCCTAATCTCATTAGTTTTTCCATACAATTGAGCAAGTTTATCCCAAGCTTCCTTAGCTATTTTACACTTATCAATATGAAAGATAAGGTCAAGAGAAACATTTTTCCTAAGTGTTGCAAGAGCCATATTACTTTTAATGAGCCATTCACTTTTTAAATTTGGATCAATTGGTTTTGGAATGAAGCCATCAATGTAGTGAATTAATCTTTTTTCCATTAGTTTACTCCATGCATTTATTTTCCATGTTGCATAGTTATGTGGAGTTAAAAGAGGAAACTTAGGATGACCCATGGCAGAAATTTGAATAGCATAAGAGAGAACTCAAAGCACAATCACACAACGCTTCCCCCCAAATTCACTCAATCAAAGAACCCCCCTCCCCCCAAGCAAATGATTTGGAAATTTATACTTAGTACAGTTACAATTGCCACTTGCAAGAAATGGCTAAGTGGTCTTTTGATTTCAATGCTTACAATTGCCACAATAAGGCCAGATAAAACTATGATCAACATGCAAAAGATCAAACTGTGATCTATGCAATACAATTGCCAAAATGAGCCAAATAAAGCTATATGTTGAAAGTACAGTTTTTGTTCACAATGAATATAAAATAATAGCACCACTCTAAAGTTTAAAAAATATGCACTTTAAAAAAATTGCACCTGAAAATAAGTCCATATGAGTCTGAACAGAGCCTTGGAAGTTCCAAAAATGGGAACTTCTCAGTAGCACCTATGCATCAAAATCAGAAACTGTTTGCACAAGCGTGTAGAGTGCAAAACTTTATCCCAAATAAAAAAAATGCTCACAAGAAGGAGCTTATATGGCCAAGATATGAGCATTTGAAAATCACCCTTCAAAAGCGAATTGCCAATTGCCAATGGTGAGGGGGGCAATTTTTAAAAATAAATTATTGATGTGGCACTGACATCAACAATCTGCAAGGTTAAAATTAGCAGTTTGCAATCGTCGAAGGAATATTCGTCTGTGTGCCGAAATATTCACCACCAAAATATGACCTCGCCAACAATGCATAGAATCTTGGTGAGATCTGTGAAGAATTTGGGGAGAATCTTTCTTGTCGGAATATGATATATTATATTCTTTTATGTGTCAATTTTTTTCAACACCCGCCAATTGCCCTTTTTTATACTGTTGATTTTTATTTAATGTTTGGATGTTGGTTTTTCTTTGCGAGCATGGCTATGTAGCGTGGGGGTTGCGATGGCCACAATCGACATGCCACGTGGCATCTGCGGAGGGCCCACGTACCTACTTCTATGCAAGACCCATACAACAAGTATGCAGACATGTCCGCATACTTGTTTTTCTTTGATTTTTTTTAAATAAAAAACTTTTCAAATATTTCTTTTGCGAAAAAATCTTAAATTTTTTTGAATTTTTTTTCACAAAAAATTTATTGAAATAATTTTTTTAAATCGTACTAACTGTAATTATTGTTGGGTCGTACGACCCAGCTAAATTTTTTGTTTTTGCCTTAGAGGACAACTTTGTCCAAATTTAACGATTTGACAATCGATCTATATGTTTTTGGGTCTTTTGAGTGCAATGGTGATCTCCTCTTTGGCTGAAAATACTTTGAAGTGGCAGCTACCTTCTAGATCTAGCAACCACCTTCAATCTTCAAACCCTTACAGATTTGGCCTCCAATGTCCAACTAGGACGAAACAAAGTGCAGATCTGACGTTCTTGGGCACTCTGGATGCAATGGGAAGCTCAAAAATGATGCAACAAGCTCCCAAAATGCACTTGCAATAGAAAGCCAAAAGAGGAACCCCCCAAAATCTAGTATTTCAATCACCTTTTTTATTCTCCAGATTATCCAAAGATGCAAGAGAAAAGCATACTCAATGCTTCAAGAAATACAATATTTGCACTCAAGATCTCCTAAAAGACTAGCCAAAGGCACTCAACTTGCTTTGTTACCATGTAAGATTTGGCTATGAAGATAGCCACCCAAGACCTAAAGGCCCATGGAAAGCACAAAATACTTAGAAGATCAATATGACAAGAATAAATTGAATTCCTATCAATGAATGCAAAAAGAATTAATGTACAATGTGTTAGAGACCCTTGGTTATATAGTCAAGGTGAGGCATAAGATGTCATAAGATTATGACAAGTGTCTTAATCTTATGATATGAGACAACTTATCATAACTACCTAGGAAAAGATAAAATCTAGACATGACAACTAAGTCTTCTAGAAAGAATCTTAAGACCTAAATAAACATGTGAATATGTCCACTAAGTCCCTAGTGAGTGAATTGACTAGGTACAAGACATTTATTCACACCAACACACCTTTTAAGATATCAAAAAATTGAGTAGATGGAAGCAAATTGTTGGCCTAATGTTGTCTTTAAAGATGTCTTCAACAAAAGAAAGAAATCTTGGATGAAGCGAAATTGCGGGTGGATTAACAAGTGACGCATTTACTTCAATGCTTCACCTAATAATGGTGGAGAAATAAAGGCTTTTGTTGTAGATAAGTTTCACAAGGCTATGTGGGAAAATACTTTAGGGAGAAAAAATAAATATTACCTTGAAGAATTTAACCCAACCTTGGACCATCAACAAAAGGCCTATTTAGAGGCCATATTCTATGAGGATCAAAGATTCTCATTTTCCATTGAGGACCAAGTCAAATTATTTTTGGTGCAAAAAAGGTAGGTGGAAAAGGTCAAAAGAGGTTTGGGAAGAGAGGGCATGCATCTTTTGCATAGGAAGGACAATGGAAACAAAAAACAATTTGTTGTAAATTGCAATGTGTTCAAAGACATCTAGGACAAATACATAAGTAATTTAGCATCTTTTCACAATTTATTCATGAATGAAAAAGTTGAGAGAACAAAAGAGTTCTTTATCAAATTGAATAGCAATCAATCAGTTCACTTCACAAAGCAAAAATAACAAGGTTTGTTGTTCCATAGGAAATTTTGGTCTCATGGACATTAAAAGTCTTCTATTTTTTTCTTTGCTACTCTCATCTTTACCTTTTGTTGTCATGTTTTGTTAAGTCTAGTCGTAAACACTCATGTACTCCAACTTAGACTCTCTTGTATCAATATTGATAATTTCCCAAGTCATTATTTTTGAGCCTTAATGTAACTTTGGTCCAAAAAGAGTAAACGTGCCAAAAAATACAACATCCAATTGAAAAACTTGTCTGAAATTTTAGTAAGTACTTTGAAAAAATTTTAAAACCACATGTTTTTTACACTTTAAAAAAAGTAAAAAAATGATTAAGTGTCAAAATTGCTAGATTTGCAAGATTTTGACCACTTTTTCACTTAGCAAAAGTGGAAAACATGATTATAAAAAGTGATTCACACTATTTTCATCACTTTGTTGATTTTGAAAATAAATGAAATGTTGAACTCAACTGGTGAGGATGATGATATATTCCTTGCTTTTTTCATCCATCAAGAATCAAATTCCTTAGAAGTGCAAAGAGTGGAGAGGACCCAGTAAGCATGTTTCAATAGTTGTGATAGTAGTTGTTTATATAATGCCCAATATTTTTATAAATATTATGCCAATAGTTGTGACTTTAAAGTTGTTAGTGTTGATGATGACTACCCATAATTAAACAAAATGTATTCCTTTGATCTAAAAAGCAACCAATCATGTGATTCCACATTAGCACTCAATAAAACATGTTGTGAATGCACAAGTATTGGTCTCACTTTTTTTTTTAACCTTTTTGGACACCTTGACAAAAAGCATGCTAATGTGGCATTATATTTGATGATGTGGCCTTGAAACCTTAGTTATAAGTAGGGGACTTGCCAAGTAAGCTGCTATAAAAAATTGAGAGTGATTTGAAATTTCCACGTAGGATAATTAGAAGTGTGAAATTAGGGTGCACAACTACCAGATCCTCTCCCCTAGACCAATGATTTTTGATTTAAATGTTTGCATTCCAAGTGAGGCTCGAAAGGCACAAGGCTCATTTCAGAGTGCTGAAAGGGGCGCCCGTAGGGTTTGTGAGCAGAAATCTTCTCTCCAAAGTGAGGAGCTGTTACTTAAATATATTCCCCCCCCCTGATTGAATTTCATGAAACTAGTTTTGATTTTGCATAACTAGAGTTTGAAAGGAAAGCTTTAGGTACGTTTCACTGCACGGCTAGGGCTTTAGAAGGTTGGTAGATTCTCCAAAGAAGGATCCCTAGGGTTTCTAAGAAGGGAAATTCAAAATTTAAAGGGCCTGCCTACGATTTTCCTCACAAAGAACCATTTTTACCAAAACTTTTAGCAGATTGTAAAGTAGCAAACATCTTCATATTTTGATTGTACAGATCTAGTATCAGCTTCAGCGTCTGGAATCTCCATCCTGGTTGGTCTCAGAAGTTCCTATGATCAAGGATATGGAGCTAGGACACATCAATGTGCAAGATTTGAAATTTGAGAAAAAAAACTAAAACTGGGAATACGATTTCTACAAAAAATTGGGACAACGGGTTGGTTGAAATGGTTGCCTTTTCCATTACCGTACAAAGCTAAGAACTCAGAATTGCTTCTGCAAAGGGAGTCTCCATCTTGGTTGTCTCAGAATATCATATGATCAAGAATACAGAGATAAGGCAAGTCAAGGTTAAAGATTTGCATTTTGAAGAAAAAACCTAAAAAGGGGCATGCGATTGTTACAAAATTTTGAGACATGTTAGTGGAAGTGGTTGTCTAACCTGTTGTTGTGCAGAGCCAATATTTCAAAATCGCTTGTGCAAAGCAATACGATGCTGAAAAGAGGGAAATTAGAACAAAAGATGATGAAATCAGGGTAGATTTTGCCCAAAATTTCTGGATGAGGCTTTCGGAGAAATGTGAAGTGGGGCTTATATGTCAAGCAATTCAATCTTATATGAGTCTATCAGATTAAACTACTGATCAAGCCCGTACAGAGTTCAGATAAGAATTAATAAAATGAAAGTTAAACTACTGATAGTTCAGATATGAATTAATTCACATCATTTTAGCTGCAAAATAGGGAGGTAGAAAACGAAGGAATGGGCAGATAGGGTGGTTGTCTGTGGATATTAGGATAAATGGGAAAAAAGTCGTATTATAGAGTGTCTAGAATAGAAGACATTCAGATCTAATATATAAATATTTTAAAAGTTGAATTTTAACAATTTTGTTTGAAAAAGAGTGGATAGTAAAATTAATATTGCTTGATCAAAATTTACAGCAGAAGATTTAGGGTCAATAAATAAATATGGGATGATTAAAAGTAAGAATTAAGGGATGTTGGGTAAGACTTTTGTATCTTGATGGACAATTCAACAAATTAGATAACTAGTGTTGTCATCCCTCTCTTCAAAAGTGAGAATGTCAACAACCCAACAAACTATCACAATATAATGATTAATCTCTTTTTTGGAAAAACTCTTCACAAGTATGGTGGAGTGTAGGATTAGTCTTTGAGCAAAGAAGGAAGGTAAGAGGACAAAAGGACACTCTACAATTGGCCACTGCATCAGCGTTAGACATTTGATTGAAAAAATTGGGATAAACAAGAAGAGGTTTTTTCATTATTTTGTTGATATCAAAAAGGCATTTGCAAATCCATAGGCTTTATGATCAAGTTTAAGCCAAAATCAAAACAAATAATGGTTTATCATAATGTTTGGGAGCAACATCAAAGTCAAATAGAAGTGTTTGTTGTCCCCCATTTTGTTTGGACTATACATAGACAAGTCAAAGTGGATAGACAAGTTAGGTGGTAGGGGTGTTCACCTAACCGTGTTTGTGATAAAGTTAATGCTTTATGCAAATGACCTTATCCTAATGGCAAAAATGATACATTGTCTACAAGAACCTCTGAGAGCCCTATAACTATTTTGTGAGGAGGTGGGAAAACAAGTGGACATGATCTATACCTTGAGAAGAAAAAGAAGCAAATGAATTTTGAGTTTGAAGAAAGCCCCTTGCAAGTGGTAAACAAATACAAATACTAAGGCTTTGATTTTCATTGCAATCTTAGCTGGGAGACTTGTAGGACAAAAAGGATACAAAGGGGATGGAAAACTCTATACATGTTTCAAAATAGATGCAGATCAACTAAGCTATACAATTGAAAAAACAAAGATCTTATTTGAGTTTCTTGTTATACTAGTGGTGTTGTATGGTTGTGAAGTTTGAGACAATAGTATGTCAATATCAAAATGGAGACAAATAGAAAGGTTACAAAGTCATTTAATTACAAACAAACAAACAAAAAAAAAAAAAAAGTTGTAGTCCCATGTGAGACTGTTTTCACCAAGAATGAAGCCTTTCTAGTTGAAGCAACAACGATGATTTGGTTGCTAGTATATTTGAAGAGAAAAGAGAATGTGGAAGGACATTGTTGGCTCAAAATTATAGCTAAGGAAAAGTTACATAGAAGAAAGAACACGTGGGTGAAGCAAAGTACCAAGTAGATGAATAAACATGGAATTAACATGCAAAATTGCCCCAATGCAAATGCAAAAATCAAAAGATGTGTGAGAGAGTCAAAGTAGTTGTGGGCAAAACAACTCAAACAAAAAAAAATATGTCAAGCAATTTAATCCCACATGTCACCATGAGCAAAACTACTATGTAGGGGTAGATATAAAATAGAAATCCAAAATGTTGATAGTCCAGTTAAAAACTAGCTCACACCAATCTTAAGTGTGAAATAGGGAGGTGGAAAACACCCAAAGAGGAGTGGGCTGATAGGGTTTGTCATCTTTGTACATCAAGGTTATTAAAAATAAAATGACATTACATCATTGAATGTATGGCATATGAGGGCATTCAAATCAATTATGATAATATTTAGAAGTAAAATCTTCAACAACTTCGTTTGAAGGGGAACAAATAGCAAAAACAATAGATTACTTGATCATAATATATAGTAGAAGAACCATGACCAATAAAAAATAGATGACTATTAGAAATAAGAGTTGTAGTTTGTTGGTTGGTATTTTTGTTTGTATCATAGCTCAAATATCAAATACCATAGACTGTTTGATCTTATAAACATCATAAAAAACTTTAATTTCATTTCAAAACTTTGACTTGCTTAAAAGACTTGTCTTAAATTATCCTGACATACTTTGTTGAACCTCTCTTGACCAAACCAAGACTATTCCTTTTATGTGCAGTTACTTATGATATTGTTGTCACAATCATGTCAATGTTTGCACACATGCCTAGGCTATTTTTTTATGCATGATTATTCATACTAAAATAACACAGTCCCATTTGTAGGTGATTTCAAATAGTTCATTGAAAAAAGTTAGCTTAAATCCTTTCAGAAAATATGCTAGAAATAAACAAGAAATAGAATGTCCAACTTTAGAGTCCAAATGTGGAAATCTTGTACCTTTTGTTGATCAAATCCCTTTATTTCTTTGTCTATAAAATTTGTTTCCATTTGTTGATGAGATCTCTTCATTTCTTTGTCTGTAAAGATTGTTTCCACAAATGACATAACAATAGACAAAAATAAGGCAGATTGATTGGATTTGGGCAATGGGGTTTTATGGTTATCCGCACAATGCCACATAAAACCATTTTTAGCTACTGGCAGGTAAGATTGAGTATTGTTTTGTTATATGTGCTTGTATATCGTTGCATGGAAGGCTTTACGTGGAGATAATTTCAGGGGGTCACTATTGGAGCAGTTGGGTCGGGCTCAGCAGGGAAAGCGAGGGTTGTGTCAGCTCAGAAACAAGCATTTTCTATTTTGTGGGCTTTGCACAGGGCTCTGAAGGGAACATGTAGCCACACATTTTTCTCCATTTTATCTTTTTTTGGCATAGTATTTTTAAGCTTTCTTGTCTCCTTTCCAAAAAAAAGAAAACTAGGGCTTTGTAAACCACAGTTAAGTGAAACTATGCTTTGAAAACCATGGTTAAGCATCAAGAAAATTATCGAGATAGCTTTAACATAGTGACTTGGGGGTTTGCCCAAAAAAAACACATTTTTCTTTGGGAAACCAGCATTCAGGAAACTCTAGGGTTAGTGAAGTTTTTTTCAAATGGTTTTGATAAAATAAATGGTCTCCAGATGCAACTATTTGGTTTCTTATTAAGGAGGTTATCTTAGGAGGGTTTAGTCATTTTTTGAAATCACACTCAAAATAACGAAGGGGCCTACATATTCATACCTTAATACTCATGCAAGGACTATAATTGGGCCTTGGAGTTCTTTTTTACCATCATTTAATCAAGTTAATGCAATTGACACAAGTGAAAGGTTGGTCTTTGTGAAAGCAATGAAATATAGGAGGATTCTAAGGTACAAGAAAATTTGAAAGATGAGACAACCATAGAAAAAAACTCACTATTATTTTACCAAAAATGACTAGAAACAAAGCAGTTGTCACTACTAAAATGCATCATTTAATAGGATCAAATAAACCATGGTGAGGATAAAACTTTAAAAAAAAAAAAGGTTTTTTCACTTCAAGAGGATTCTAATTCAAAGCAAAGAAAAACTAAAACTCTCATAACAAACAAAGGGGAAAGAGAGCAAGGGTCTCGAGGTAATAAAGACCCATAAAACACCACAACCACTCTATTGTTGTGGTTGTCAAAGCTTTATGTAAATGAGCTCATGGGTATGGAAAATAGGATTTGAGTATATAGAAGAAAAGGGGGAACACGACAATATCAAACTAAAGGAAATTATAGAAGCTAGTAACCTTGAAAGGGAAAACAAGTTTCTTAAAGAGCAAGTAATAATATTTTAAAATAGTATGGAAATAGGGCAATATGAGCTAATCATTATAAAACAAAAATTAGAGCAAGCAAAATCAATAGAAAAAAAGAGTGCAAAGACAATGAAAGCGGGTGACACAAAACTGAAAGAGTTTCAACCAAAAATTGTAAGGATGTAATTAAGAGAAAACAAACCAAGAGAACAAATAGAAGAGGCTAAATCTTGAGTACAAGTAAATGGACCACCAATTGCGCAAAAAAAAATCATGGAAAAAAAAATCAAGAGGCAAATAAGATAAGAAAAAACAAACATGACAAGAATGTAAATATCATCATCAAAGGTTTGAAGGAATTTAGTGAGAAGGAGACAACTAATATTTTAGCAAGATATTTTCTTAAGGACAAGATGAAATGGACAAGTATTCAACAAGAAAATGGGATAGGAAAGAACACAAAAGAAGGAAGGAATAGGTATGTATGAGTTTCCTTAAGAATCGCAGAAGACAAGATTGTGATCCTAAAGAATAGGGGTTTCTTAGAAGCACTCATATATACTTAGACGAAGACTTGAAATTTGCCCAGCAAGAAGAGTGAAGGAAGGAGTGAGAGAAAGTAAAATCAACAAGAGATGCAGGAAACTGGGCATGGATAAAAAAATTGGAAAAGTTGAAGTCAATGAGTGATTATCACACAAGAAATAGGGATTTAAGGCCCCACAAGAGTATCTAAACATGGTATGCTAGAATTGTAGAGGTTACCCATGGAGGAGAGGATCAAGGTTGGGGCCCATAACAAAGAGGAAAGACATTAATATTCTTACAGAAACATATGAGCATGATGCATGTAAATTTCCATGTGTTGAAGGATACAATAAAATATCAATTTGGAATGAAGGTACTACAACAAGTAAAGGGCATGGAGGGATCATAGTCCTAAAAAAAGAAATGTGGGGTGGAATAGTAAAAGTAGAAAAAGAGGACCCAAATAAGAAATTCATATGGTTGAAAATAACAAATAATGAGTTAACAATTAGATTGATTGCTTGTTACTTTGCTCCAAAAAATTTAAATTTCTACGAGAGAAATTTAGATAGCGAATACCCATATGTTGCCTTAAAAAAAGACAATTTTGTTTTCAACACTTCAAGATAAATAGTTCTAATTAGTGATTTTAAAGCTAGGACAACAAACAATTAGTCTATCTAGTTGGGCAGTGAAGGAGGGGATAAAAATCCTCTATGTATAGAGGAAAATGGGGACCAACTTTTAGAAAGGGCTTCACAAGATGGGAATGTGAGTGTATCACACTTTAGAGTGGAGTTGTTTGGTCTATGTGTCTTGGATGACATGGTTATCTATAATGGTATGTAAAATCAGTTGAGATTTGACAGTATCACTTGTAAAACCTACAATGGAAAAAGTGTGGGGGACTATGTAATATACTCATAGAGTTATATTTTTAGGTTGTTGGAGTTCTATATTGAGGTATGTCCTATTGAGTTGAAGTCTGATCATATGTATGTTGTTGTTAAGTTTTGCATTCACACAACATCCTACAAGGGGGGTCAGCCCAACACATGCATATGAAATTTCATAGATAAGGTAAAATTCTTATGAATCAAGAAAACTAAGAGCTCTTCATTTTTGCACTTGAACAACACCTTAAGCTAGAAAACAATAACATAGAGTGCAAGGAAAACAATGAATAAAGTGATTATATTTGCAACAATGTGATGATCCCTCTAATCCACAAGGCTTTAAATGTGTGTAAGATATTTTGGCCTATGAAGAGGGTTTCAAATACTTTCCTAACCAACCCATGGTATGACAAGAATGCAAGGATGCAAAAAGATCCTTTAAAGAGAATGAACCAAAAAATAAAGCAAGATAAAATATGAAAAATTATTAAAATATTAAAAATAAAGATATGTGATTTCAAGAAGGAAGGAATTAATATCTTTAGGAAAAAACAACCCCAAAATATTTTGGAGGAAGCTAAGACAAAAGAGAAAAGAAATAGAAAATAATATTATGAGCGCCCATTGGTTAGATTATGTGAAGCTCTTCTATGAACGAATCTAATAGAAAAGTAACCCTCCCTTCATTGACACTTCAATCGAGATCTTCTCAGTGCAAGATGTCAAACAAGTTATTAGGAATTTAGTAGGTGGTAAAGCTCAAGACATTGATGGGTTGCAAGTAGAATTTTTAAAATAGGGGGGCAGGGGGGGGGGGGGGTGGTTGAGCTTCTTGCTCCACTCATCAAAATAATCTTTACTAATGTCACACAAAGCAACTTTTTGATTGAGTGGACAACTAGTGTTATTAGATCCCTCTTTATAAAAGCGGAGATATCGACAATCCTTCTAACTATCGTACTATTATGATCAATCCTCTTCTTGATTTCTTTTTGGGAGTGTGATAGAACATAGAATAAGCAATTGTGTATAAAAAGAGGGAAAAAGAGCAAAAGGGAAAGTTGGCTTTAGGCCAAGGAACTCTACTATTGATAATTGCATCACTATTATGCACTTCACTGAAAAGGTTTGGGACACCCAAAAAGGAGAAATTTTTTGTTGCTTCATGGATTTCAAAAATCATTTGACACTATTCTTATGGACAAGCTTTGGAGAAAAATGAAGGAACTTTAGATTTCTTGAGTATAGTTCATAAGCTTTACGTGTGTAGGCTAGAGCTACAATAATAACTAAAGAGGGTATGTGTGAATGCTTTGGTAGAGACATTGGTGTCAAACAAGGGTGTCCTCTATCCTCCATGTTGTTTGGTTTATATATTGATAAACTTGAAGAATGGTTAAAAAAACCATTGGAGAGGGTATCCACTTGTCAGGTTATGTGGTGAAGTTACTTTTGTATGTGGATGATCTTATTCTAATTGCAAAAACTATCCATAGTTTGAGAGAATATTTAAAGAATTTAGGACTCTTTTTCTAAGAGGCCAAGATGCAAGTGAACACCAACAAGACCAAAGTCATGTTTTTTTATTTAAAAAGGAAGAATCAATAGGTTAAATGTATCTTTGAGGGAATCTCATTGGAGATAGTGGAAGAATACAAGTACCTAGGAATTAATTTTCACAATAGGCTCAACTAGGAGACATGTATAAAAAAAGAGATTCAAGGAGCATGGAGAGATTCTTACCCACTTCAGAAAGGTGTAGGAAAGCATAGTTATGGGATTGAAAAACCAAGCAAACCCTTTATGGTTTATGGTTGTGTTGATTGACCTCTATGTATGTGATTTTTGAGGGAGTAGCATGTCAAACCACAAGTGGAGACAATTACAAAGAATCCAAAAACATCTAATCACTAGTGGTCTCAAAGTCAACTCAGTGATTCCCCATAAGATCCTTTTGGCTGAAGTTGGAATGTTCTTGATAGAAGCACTAATGATCGTTTGCTAAACTACTTAAACAAGGTTGAAAACATGAATAATCATTGGCCCAAATTGGTTGTTGAGGAGGAATTAGACTGTAGGAAGAAGACTTGGATGAAGTAGAACAACAATTGGATGAGAAAATGGGACATTAATTTGTAAGAATGTCCTAACACTAATGAAAACAAAATTTGTGTTAGAAAAAATTAAGACTACCATGTGGATAAAACAAATTGATCGAAAAAAGTGCATAATGTCACAAAGTTCAACCCCATGTGGGAACACAATAAAAAATCCTATTTGAGGGTTGCAATTAAGGGGAAGGCTAAAATTTTAGCTGCCTAGTTGAGGACTTGTTCTCATCATCTTAGACGTGAGACAAGTTAACTGATAGTCCCAAAGGAAGATTGGGAAGAAAGAACTTGCATTTTCTATAGCAAAGGGGTGGTTGAAATTGAATGGAACTGCACATAGAGTGTGCAAAACATGAGGATACTCATATTAAATCTGAAAATAATTTGAAGGTGGACATTCTAATGAGTTTATTTGAGGAGGAAGGGTTTTAGAAAATGGTAGGTTTCTTGATCAAGATTCATAATAGAAGAGCTAACATTGAAATGAACTTGAAAATGTGTTAATATTGTGTCTCTTGGTCCCTTAGATCACTTGGTCTCACAAAATCATTAAATTCCATCATTCATTCATCTACTGCTATCTAAAATGATAATATTTATGCTTCCTAATACCACATGTGTTGGGTGAAAAATAAAAAAGGAGGGGAACTATAAAAGGAGGTTTAATATGTGTAAAGAGGCCAGAGTAAAGTGACGTTATCTTAGGGTAAAGATGGACACACCTATCTCAAGATTAAATTGAGGAACTTAATCATACACTAAGCATTTATATATTAATTTTATAATTTCTTTTAATTATGGATATAAAAATATTTAAAAATATCTTTGCATCATCCCTTGGTCTTCTAGTGAAGTTTAATGGTTCTAAATGAGCCCACCAAGGATTGTCTTGCTAAGTGCAAAGCCTCAACATCATAAGGGATGAGGTCGGCATTGTGCCCTGGGAAAATTTGGCAAAATGGATACCCCTTAGTCCTTGGCTCTTAGTCAAAGAGGTTTCTACCTAAAGGCTTGTGCTCTTGTATCAAGTAGCTAAAATTTATTTATGGATTATATAAATCATATATATATATTCAAACATAGAAATAACAAGCTATTTTATCATCAATTGTGAAAATTACATATCTTTAATCTAATTCATATATTTAATCTTTATATCATTAATCTTCAAAACGTCCAAAAAAATATTTTACTTGAGTCATTTTATTTTATTTTAGAATCGTTTTATTTTATTTTTAGAAGATTTTAAAATTATTTTATTTTATTTAAAAAAATTACTTTATTTGAAGAGTTTTATTATATTTTATTATATTTAAAAATGAATTTTATTTTACTTATAAATTATTACATTTTATTTACATAATTTTTTAAGAGTTGTTTCTATTTATTGATGGTTTATTTAATTTTATTATTTGTCTAACATGACAAGTAATTTATGTTATAAATTTAATAGAGGTGTTTTAAAAGTAATATCTTGTCATCTTTTAAATAGATTATTTAAGATATTTATACAAGTATTGATTTCAAATATAAAATTTATTTATATCAATTGATATAATTAATTCAATATATTATTATTTAAATATACTAAATTTATTTATATTTATAAATTGATTTGCTAATATCAATTTAATATATAATTTCTTTTCTATTTTTTGCTAGGTAAGCACTACCAAGGGGGTAGCTCCCATAATATAAGATCTCAAAAAAGAAAACAAATGTAAGCCCTTGCCACCAAGGGTGCAATACAAAACACCAAAAAATTGTGTTATTCATTCCTATGGTCCTAATTTGGAGTATGTCAAAACACAAGATTCCTCATTTACTCCCAAGTTTTGTCAATCTAAAGCGTCATTTGGTGTTTTAGTTTAGAAGAAGACATTTCTTTTCTTTTTGACCTCAGTCCTTTCTTGTACGCCCTTGTCAAGTGAATCCTGATCAATGCAATTTATGTTTTTAGTGAAAGCTCCTTGCGAAGCAACATTTGGAGACATTGGTGACTTTGAAGATTGTATCTCGGATAAATCTGATGGTGATGAGACTGAAACCTTAGCAGGGGAAAGAGAGGCATCCATAGTAGTAGAACCAAAACTAGTCAAACTATCATCAACTTGAGCCTATGGGGTTGTTGGGGGAGGGGAACATTAAGCAGGATTCTCCATCGTTGTAACCTGTGTAGCAAAAATGTCCTCCTTCACACTTGGTGCAATGACATAGTGGTTGGACTCTGGACCAATCCACCAAGTAGACTAATTTAGGCCACCTTTACTTTGCTCAAACCCTTGCTTCTTATTGCACCTAGAAGTAACATGGGATGTAGAACAACATTTCCTACATCTAAAAGTGATCTTTTTGTAGTCTACAGGTTGTCTCCAATGTCTGTTTCCAACTTTCAAGGAGATTTTTGCTATAAGGCCTTTAGATAAATCAAACTCCACACATAACTAAGCATGGGTAGAATTTTTGTAATTGATGGTTTCCTTTGAAATACTATGATACTTCCCAAGCCCATTGGAAATGGCTTTCAAACACTCAATCTCCTAAAATTATAAAGGGAAGTACAAGGTAGTCTTACCTAGAGGAATACTGAGGAGAATGTCTACGATCAAGGATCAAAGGATGGGAACCAAGGCTTGATGCATAGGAAATCCCCTTGAAAGAACCATGGGCCAGTGTTGAGAATTAATTCCTTATCTTCTAAAGATTCAAATTCCAAAATGAAGAAACCACCGACATAGGTATACGTATTGATTTTGGCCTCCATGTATTCCTTCCAATTTGTGCTTATCCAAGCATGTAGATCACAAAGTTTAAACCAAACTTTTAAAAATCTACAAATTAATGCATGATCTAGTAAATACTCTTCTTTGTCACACACGAAACCATCTAAACAGATCATAGGAACCGGATTTGAGTGGTGAACTGTGAAGGTGGGACTATGCACAAAGGGGCAAGTATAAATAGGATGGGAAACACCAGATCGCCCACCATCCATATGATCATTCAACCCTAGTGCGGCCTTGAAATCCAAACTAGGTTTTCTTCTCATTCGTAAAGGAGAGGGGGGAAAAGTCCTAGATAACATCGCAACATTGTTGTCACGACACTCCATCCCATTCACTACTTGACTTGAGACATGTTGCAGATTTAACCCCAAAATTTCATCATTTTTCGTCACCTCAGTATGAGCATTCTATTTTACACCATATGCATCCATCCTCAAAACCATCATTTTTATCTAAATAAGCCTAAAATGTTATAGTCTCCCTAAATCCGTTCCAATAAAAAATTTATTATCATTCAAAAATAACTCTCCCCATAGTCGTTGCCTTGATCCCTTTAAGTCCATCACTAGGAGCTCATTTCGCCAAAACAATGCCATTTCAAGGAGAACTACATTGCAGTCTCCCCGAAAAATCGATAATGAAGCCAACACAAAATATCGACGAGACAACCATGCTTCAAAGTGACATATTTAGAAGTCTCTCTGACAACCCGAATAGTAATATTTCAAGGAGACTTGGGCATTTCAGAGGGAAAAGTCATCTTGTCTCTCCGACAAACTACAATACAGAGAAATATTAATATTTTAAGGATGCTAAGTCATTTTGGCATTCAGGAAATAGAAAAATAGATCTCTTAGACATAAATGATTATTGTGCAATAAATGATGAACATTTATCATAAACAAGGCAAGAACGCACATCATACAATTTTGAAGAGACAACAAAGTATCGGGTTGAGTAGTGTGAAAGTATCTTCGACGCTCTAAAAAATAGTCGAAAGCAAAACGTCGAAGAGACAAGCTTACATCGAGACAACATTGAGAAAAGTCTCTTCGATTACTCTGATAATGGAAAGAGAACGCGACAAAAATAACATTGAAGAGATGATTTCGAGGAGACCATGCGATATCGAGAAGAAATAATCAGATGTCTCTTCGAAACTCTAAAATAAGGCATAATGAGATATCAAAGAGAGGAGCTCATATCGGGGAAACATGAATGAAAGTCTCTCTGAAACTTTGATAACCAAAAAAGAGATAACTTTCAAATAGACATTGGCATGTCGAAGGGAGATTGTTGAAAGTCTCTCTAAAATTTTGACAATGAAGAAAGAAAAAATGTAGAAAGTGGTGAAACCCAAAATGATTTTTTTGGAAAGACTATACGATGTCGAGGAGAAATAATCAAATGTCTCTTCAAAACTCGGAAAAGGGAACAACGACATAAGCATATCGAAGAGAAAACAAAGTATCAGAGAAAGGATGACTAAAGTCTCTTTGACACAATGAAAAGTATTTCTCATTTGGTTGACATGACTAGTGAAGCATTCGAAGAGATAACTGACATTAATGATTATCATTGATTAGCAAGTTGACACAAGTGACATTTATGAAACAAAGGTGGTAGAAGTGTACCAAATATTGAATATATCTCAGTTGTAAGGTCTCAGAATCTAAATCAATTGGAGCTCAGAGTTGAGGACGTGGGATCGAGCGATAGTGAAAAGTTTGGAGAAGACGACATAGGTCCAAGTAAGTATCTTGGACTCAGCTAGAGATTTTATTGAATTTTTCCTGAACTACAATAGAGCTAGGGTTGTAGAACATGGAAGAAATACCAAAAAAGAGACAAAAAAATGAAACAAGACCATTAAACCAAGATTTAATTGAGCAATGTCCCAATTTTGGTCCAAAATCCAAACAAGTAGCCCAACTAAACCCTTCAGTTGAGAATTTGGAAGATAAATGTAAGAACTTAGGAGATGTATGGACTCCTCAGCGTGGGTATGACCTATTCATATACCATTACAGAAAGAAATATAGGCATAGGCCTATGTCGAACCAATGGAACATGAACTTGGGAAAGCTGGTAGTACCGAATGTATTTGTCAATGTGGAGTTAATTAAAGTGTTGGCCAAAATGTACAACCCTAAGACGAGGTCAATTCATTCATGAGATGGGTTGTAGTTTATCATCACTAGAGATTACATTTTCATGGTCTTTCAGTTGAACACTTCTAAGAAAATGTCATTAAGAGTCAGGGATCTTTTGGAAGAATATCGTACCATGGATACGAGCTATAAGAGGTGGAAATTACCCTTACATAGACCCCATGATACTGGAAATCAACTCAGAAGATTTTCCAGCAATGAAATACCTCCATTTGTTGTGGATTTATTTAAGGAATACTATCAATATACTTAATATTCAGTCGAACAAGTCTTGGGAATTGATGTCCCTATAGAAATGGCCATTGCTCCTATGGTCCTAGCAACAGATGTTCAAATCCAAGATGCTAGGTCATTTGACTATGTAGAGTACTTAGCAAAGGTTATAAATTCTTCACTTGTTGCGATAAAAAATAACAATGATTCAATCAACTTCAAACAATACTCCTTGCTTATGCATATGGTTCTATATGAGGGACAAGCAATGGGGATGTGGGGAGAGGAGTTGAGAATCAAAGACATGGATGATGATAAGAATATAAGGCCCATGCAAATGTGGACCTTGATTTGGGATAGGAGATGTGGGAGGTTCCATTATTTGTACTTTGAAGAATATTTCGTGAAGCCCCTATACAAAATGTTTGGTCACCATTGTGACTATAATTTATTTTCTGAAATACAAAAATTTCTTAAGCCCAAAGAGAAAAACCCCACAAGAAAAGTGAACCACAATTGGGGGATTGGTATGCGTATGAGAATTGTACTATGATAAGAGTATATGGGTTTGAGGCTGCACCATTCCTCCTACCTAAAACAATTCCAAACAGAGTTGTATATCTTGAGATAATAAGGAAATTGGCTTACTCTAACTATATGCATCTTAACAGTTATGGAAAACAATCTCTCATGCCATCCACTCTATGTTTTGGTGATCTCACTATCATTTCTGACAAAGGATATGATTCACTTGGTAACAAAATAGACTACTACTACATGCCACTTGGAAATAAGAGGGAAGGTTTTGACCCTGAACATTTTATTCATAATGCAAGATGGCACAAAAGTTAAAAAGATACGAGCATGTGTTTTGTATAGATGATGTTATCAGGAATTATGATGAAACTCATGCGACAATGAGAAAGGTTGCATATAACAGGATAGTAATGGCAAAAGCATGGAGGAGAGGCCATGACCCATTATACATAGATGCCTTTCATGATATACAAGAGCCCATGGAAAGAGTGGAGCAGTTGATTTTGCATGAAGAATAATTGATTAAAGATATACCCCACAACTTTTGAAAGGAAGAGAGATGCTCATTTTAGGAGGCAAGTTGAAAACATAATGCCTTTGATTCACTCATCACCACAACCCACTGTTGAGGTCAATTTTTTAGTTGGCACTCCTATCATGGTTGAAGATGAAATTGAAGAGGAGGATGAGGTTACTCAAATTACTACTACCATACCCCAGTATGAACTACCACCAAAAATAAGTGTAATTTCATTTGAGGCCTCAGACAAGCTCTTTGATGATAAAAGACATTGGGCAAGCTGAGAGTTTATACTAGATGATGCTTTCATCCAAACCCCATAATTCAAGTCATTCATCTATGAATACAAGGGGAAAATGATAAGAGAAAAGGTAAAGGAAATTAACCCTGAGTAGGAAGTCAATGCCTTAAAAGAATTACAAGAAGAAGTTGACAAGGAGATGGGAGGTATCACCCTTGAAAGAGGAAGAGATTTATTGCAAGAAGCAAGAGTTATGCTACTCCTCAGATGGGATATTAGCTCGGCCATAGTCTTTGATAACTTCATGAAAAGAGAAAATAAACCTTACAGCTAATTGATGAGGCTAGTGACAAGATCTATACCGGTTTAGGGTATAATCTAGACAATGCTACTCTAAAGATTTGGGCACTTTACCTGCCAAGGAAAAGGCCCTCACTTATTGACAACCCTAACCAAGTATTTGGTCATCTTTTAGTGCAAAGAGTAGGGGATACAGATCTCGTTGAGACAACAGAGCTAAATGTCAATGTTGTTAAATTTACCAAGGCCCGGGTGGAGAAATTGATAAGAGATAACAAAGGGCTTATTGTCGAGAATGAAAGATTGAAGTAGGAGGTAATTAACTATAGAGACAAGCTACCCTCATCTTCTGGTCTCTATTCTCCATTAATAGATTGTGAAAGGAAATTACTCGAGGCTATGTCTAAAACCACATATTGGAAACAAAAGCATGAACTATCTCAAAAGAAAAATGAAGAATTGAGAAAAGAACTAAAGACCAATAAATTTGACATGGCCTCAAAATTGGTATGTAAAAGATTTGATAGGATGTTTAAACATATTGACAAGGTTTGGATCATCCACAACAAGACACTCGCAACCCACCAAGAACATGGTAGGTTACACAACAGGATGAAAGAGGTGGAGGAGAAAATAAAAGCTAAATGGGATGGTGGCAAACAAATGCTTCAAGAGTACCAAGAACTGATGAAAATGCACAATCATTTCCATAACGTATTAACACAAGAATTGGATGATTCAACCAGCCTTTGAGAATGGCTTTACCAAGCTTCTTCGATGAAGGGGAGTTGAAAGATCAAGATGTGTGGAAAGATGAAGTTTCTCAATATTTTCCAATGGCTTAGGATGAAATCAATTATGAAGAGGAGGTGATAGAGAAAACACATATACAACTTGGGAAAATTTTGGATCTCGAGTATGCTATGAAAGACATCATCAATAATGTTGATACTTATGCAAAAACAGAATACATTGAGCATTTATCGGTCAATGTATTTATTGCACAAGCCAAGTAAGGAGTGCAGGGTTATCGAAGTCTCACAGTATCTGATGCATTATCAAGGAGCATGGACCTTGGGCAGATCTTTAATGATCACATGTACCTGATGGAGATTAATGGATCATGGTGCATCATGGATTATTTGTGAACTTTTCACTTTCTATGTTTAATTTAGTTATTAGCATTTAGTTATGAAACGATATGTCTTTTTGTAAAAGGCCTGAAGCTTGTAGCTTCTCGCATATATAAAGGGAAACCAAGGCCGAATGAAGAATATATTAGACTAGGATTATCAGTAGAATAACAATCATACCAGAATATATATTTCAATATAAAATAACTTTTGCTACATAATGTACTATTTTTTATAAAGAGCAAAACTCTTTAAATCAAAACATCGACAAAACTTTAAATAATTTCATTTATATTCAAAATAAAGTCGACACTTCATTCATTTAGACATCAAAAATCCATTCGATTTCAAAACAACGACTTAAAGTCGATAAAATAGATTCAATATATATTTCCAGTTTAAATACATACACATGTCATATTACAGGACATTGATAATAATACAAAAGGAGTTGTAATATAAGATACAATTCAAGAATTACGCATTCAGTCGCCTTAAGCTCTTCAATACATGATTATAGAATACAATATAACATAAATGAAGATCACATCCTTTGTCTTCAATCCATTAGCATATCTTCAATAATGAAGACAAGAACAAGGATCGGGCGCTTTTTCCGCCCAACCTCGAAGCTTACGCTTCCCTGAAATTCTTTAGTCATTCAAATAATACCCGACCCTACACGAATCGCTTAGCAAAAAGCAGTCGACAAGCAAGATGGAATCTAGTGCGTGCCTAGTATAACTAGTAAAACCACAAGCACTTTCATTTTTCTAATTCATTTAAGAAACAAGCAAGTTCGATACTAGGATATGGTAGAGCTTTCATTAATTCCATCTATTTCAATGGTCCTTAAGTTACTTGGCCAAGTAAAATGTCATGCACGACAAATAAAAGCAGTTTTGGAAAGGCAAAACTACACTCTCTAATAACCCATATTCAACACCCGTCCCGGAAGGTAACTTTCCAAACACATGACATGCACACTCATTTATCAAGCATGCATGGTTCCAATCAAGTAAATACAATTGTTCACAAACAATTTAACGAAAATCATGTTTGAAGCAAAAATAGTTTAAATGTTGTTCTTTTCATCGTTTTAAACCATAAATGTCATTAAATTAATATTTAAATTGAATAATTTAAATAACAAAAAATAAAGAAGGTGTATCTCCAGTATGTAAATTAACTACATATTTTAAAACAGGCATAAAAGAGCACACGTTCTTTCGTTCTATTTACTCATCCATTTAATCCTGTTATAATTCGTTTGTTTTTAAGTAAATCCTATTTTTAACTTAATCGATTTATTTTCAGTTTTTCTTACTTTCAGAAGATAAATAATTACTTTTTCAAACAGAATTAAAATAAATCATTTTAGTTTATGTTTTGAATGTTTTGAGTTTTATTTGCAAAATTCACTGATTTTACTTCTATTTTGAAATCACGTTAAAAATTTAAAAGGTATTTAATCAAAATCTTTTTTGTTTTGAATTCTTTTCAAATCAAATCTAAATAACTTTTTTATGTTTTAAATCTTTTTCTAAGTCTAAATTTCTCCTAATTTTATAAATCAGTTGTTTTTCATTGTTTTCTAATCAAATTCTTCCTATAATTTTCCGTTTCAAATTTCAATAGTTTTCTAGAAAAATCACAGTTTGATAGTTTGAAATTTCAACAAAATGTAATGGAACAGTGATATTTTTAATAGATTTACAAACAAAATCTGGAGTTTATTCTTTTCCTATATTAAATAAAACATAGATTCTCATTCTAATTCAAAGCTAAATACAAGAATTAGAGAAGAATTTTTACTCATTACTAAATTTGTGAATTGGTTTTCAATTTCTACCTGGTAATTCTAGAAATGGTTAATTGCTTCCTCTGTCAGATCCTTTCCTGTTGCTATTCCTTTGTTCTTCTATTCTCTTCCTCTCCCTCGTGCCTCTCTGTCTTTTGTTGCTTGTGTGAGATAGAGACAGATTTTTGTTTTCCCACTATCTTATTCTTCTTTCCCTGTCCCTGCTACTTTCCTACTCCCACTTTCTCTTTGGCGCCTACCTCCATGTTACCTATGGCGTGCTTTACTTCCTCTTAACTGTCTTCCCACCTGTGCACCCTCCTCTTCCCTGAGGCCACCCCTTCACCAGTCCTCCTTTATATGTGTGGGTGAATGAGGAACCTTTAGTGGTTGCGTGGGGGAGTGGAAAGATGTGGGAAAGCCTTGTTCCTTGGTTGTACCCTTCCTCTCCTTCATTACCTGTCGGTTGTGTATCTTCTCACCTTCCTTATATATG
This sequence comes from Sequoiadendron giganteum, assembly GCA_007115665.2. Lineage (NCBI taxonomy): Eukaryota > Viridiplantae > Streptophyta > Pinopsida > Cupressales > Cupressaceae > Sequoiadendron > Sequoiadendron giganteum. The sequence continues at coordinate 515,446,332 of CM021107.1, read as the reverse complement.
TGTGTGGTGTGTATGAGTTCCCAACATGACATCAAGCTACCTCCAAATAAATTAAGACTCCATCGCCATGCTCTCTCTCCTGGCCGCGCCTGGTTAAGGTGAGATGCATTCTTTCCAAAATTAAAATCCCCCAAAATATTTATTTTCAGCCTCCTTCTTTAAAAACGGATTTTCACACCCTTTGTAATTTTGAATTTCTTTCTTTGACTCATCTTTTCTCATGCAATTGGTGAAGTTATTCCCAAAGCAAGATCCACAATTTCAGTGTGATCTCCAGTTCAATTCAAAACTCCAAGTTTTCAGAATTTGATTGCCTTCAATTGATTGAAGATATTTTCTTCAATCTGTTCAACTACTTGTTTGAAATCAATTTCAATTTGCACGTATGTTTGTTTTCCAATTTCTTTTCAATAACTCAGTTTTATATATTTGTGTAATTTCTTCAATAAATCTTTTCTCTTTCATATTTTCAAATAAGAAATAATAAAAACAAATAAATTTACAACACAGTTTTTATTACATTTTAACAAATTTTCGCAAATAAAAGTCTATTCTATTAATTTCGAATAAGAGCTTCATTATTTTTAAATAATGGAAAAATATTGACATAAGAAATCCAATTTTTCGAATAAAAACAATTTCATCATAAAATACTCAAATCGCCATTTAAAACGACATATTCTTTTCACCAATTTTGAGAGATCAATTTAAACTTAATTTAAAATTTGCAAGCACAACAATCACAAAAATACATTAAAATAATAACTAAATGTGTGTGAGAGAGATTCCATCATCCTCATAAATGTCTAATGGCTAAAATGACTCTACCTGATCAATGTTCTCCCCTTCATTCACGTTCACCTATTCCTGCGTTCACTTGCACTTGAATTTTCATCAGCAATGACAAACCCCAAATTTAAATATAAATGCATTTCAAATCATTGCAATTGCATTTCAATTTCAATTTCAATTCAACTTCAATTTAAATAATCATTTAACATAATAATTAACAATCTCATGACTTAATAATTTGCATTTAAATAATCAATAAAATCTATACGTGACATTTTTTGAAGTAAATACAATGGAGAAGAAGATTTAATTTCGTGGCTAAATTTTGGTGTCAATTGTTTGTTGTTAATATCCAATTATTTGGCTATCTCCAATTTAGTGCTTCCTTGTTATTTAAATTGGTATTTCGAGATCAATTTATCAAAACACATTTGTTGTTCTTGTGTGGTGAGTATCATTTGGATCGATAAGAAGATCCTTATAATTGATACAATTATCATACTGCCTCCAATTTGGTTTTATCTTGTTATTCAAATCAGAAGTATGTTTTGATTTGTCAGAACATACTTTTTGTTCCTGTGTGATTTAGTTATTTGGTTCTAAAGGATTAAAATTCCTATTAATTAATCACAGTAACTTGAAAAGAATCATTTGAATCGATAAGAACAGTCTACGTTTACACAAGGTGTAAACAATCCCAAGTGTCAAACAATTTCAAGTGTATCCAACAAGTAAGTCACGTATCATTCACCTATTGAATCCATTAGCCCAATATAAATAGGCATTGGTCATACCATTTCATTACAAAATTTATAAAACCTTATTCATACATTCATATTTTAACTTTCAACACTAGGAGTAGAAGTAGCTATTAAGTTTCCATCTATTCCACACTTCATGCCACTTTGGATAGATTCCTAAATCCAATCAAGTCATACAAATTTTAAATATTCAATCAATTACCAAGGTTCACCCACCTAGGTTTAGAAGAGCCTGAAGTGTAGGGAGTCATCAACCACATAGGTTAACTCCATTGGTTAGTTCAAAAACTTTGTAAGTTTGATCATAGAGCCTGACATCCTCTTAGGATTTACAACCTACATTTTTGAGACCTAACAACAAGCATCCACATGATCCAACTTGCCACCCAAAGAGAACCCTTCAACATCTCTACACGACGTGTGTGAAGAATTCGGAGCCAAAAAATCCCCATGCGCATGCAGATTGGGCGCATCCATGAACATGCACAGGTTAGCCAAATCAACCCATCATTTGGGTGTCATTGCACCACCAGAAATAGGATTGCCATTGATAGTCGCAAGGAGGGTTCTATAGATTTTCATAACCGTGCAAGCCATTTTTGAAATGCAGTACTTTATTATTACAATTATAACTCAATTTAATATATACTAGTATAGATATCATGAATGCATATATCTAAAGATGTTAAGAAATAAGTTATTTTATGTATTTAATTTTTATTATTTTACTTTAGAATTATTTTATTTAGTTAAAGAGTTATTTTACTTTATTTACTTGTTATTTTATTTATTTTAGAATTATTTCGTTTTTCTTTAGAATTATTTTATTTTATTCTTAATTTTGTAGTTTTTCTTTTGTTAGATGAACTTGGTCTTGGGGGGCTATATCCATATATTAATATTAGACTTAATTCATAGTGAGGGATGCTTCATTAATGAAGGGAAATAATACAAAATGGACAAGGAAGTGACATGCAAAAAAAAATCTTCAAGACAAAATAATTATTATATTTTATTGGTATAAAATTTATATTTTACTATAACCACACCAAATCACCATGATTTCAATAAAAAACAACAATGGGCCAACCCTTGATCCATCGAACCATTGTCATTAGCACCATCTCCATCATTTTTCAAAGTGTTGTTGTCTATCACAAATACCTAGTTGACCTTGGTTGATGGGTTGACACTCATGGTAGCTTTGAGAAATATAATACCCTCCACCAAATTTTTGTGTGGGGATTCATTGTGGCCACATAAAAATTTAACAAATGAATCCCATTGCAACACAACAAGATAATTGAATGTCAACCAAACTCCATTTTTAGGGGGGGAAGCCTAACCCAAACATAACAATGTCTAGTACCATGTTGAGACCTATATTTCAATGATGCTTAATAAAGGCCATGTATATTTCCCTAACCACATCTTTTGACTCCCTTGCCTCTAGCCAAATGACAAGAATATAGAAGAGATCGATATTTTTGATAATCAACATTTATAAGGTGTTGTACCCATACACAAAAGGCCCCAAGGGCATAGAGTTTAAAGCAATAAAATGTCAAGGGTCATATACCATAAATCGACCAGTGACAACAAACAGGTAGCAAAACTACAACATAGTAATAACTAGAAATAAAATAAACAAGGACACCCTATTTGGGAAGATTTTCCCATTCCTCCATGAGGAATTTGAAAGCATCTTGCTTTTGCTAGCTCAAGTTGGGGTATATTGTATTGTAATGTTTCTATATCTCATCCTATAGCATAGAGGTGATGAGATCCACAACGGATGTACCATCTACATGAGATGCCATGAGTCTCGAACTACATCTCACTGAAGTATTGGTAATAGGACACCAGGTTGTGAAACTCATGCAAATTTCACAACACCAAAAGTGCACCCAAGATGAGCACCAAAATGTACTAAATAAGTATAACAAGCACTCAAAAACAAAAAACATCAAGCAGAAGCAAACATGAACCACAACAATAGAAGTCTCAAAAAAAATTGTTTGGCCAAGACAAGCAAGGCATGGTCACCCAAGGGCATTTGAGTCTTGGTCAAGGGTCTAAAAGTTTGAAGTTGGACTATAAATGACACTACTTAACGATTCTGATTCTACTTGCAAAAAATTGTAACAATAAATAAATTTCTAGAATTTTCTTAATGTATTCCAATTTAAAGCACTCGATGCAAGTATGTAGCAATTTTGAAAATGTTTTAAAAAAGTTGAATTTTACAAATTTTAGATCTGAAATATAACAATTGACTAATTGTAAGATGCAAAGACCTGAAAATGTTGATTCTTGAACACAAATTTTAACCCTAAACAATGCACTTTCTTTCACCAAAAGAACTAAATGCAAAGATTTTTTAGAATATGCAATTATGAAATTCAAACAAAGATCTGCAAATATAGGTAAACTAAGTAGACAAAGACAAACAACAGTGAATTTTTTTGTTGATACACCTATACAAGGATAGGGTCACACAAGGGTGTTTGAGTCCTTGTTCAGGGTTCTAAAAACTAAAAATTTGAATGTTTAAGTTATTGTTTAAGGTTATTGTTCCTATCTACAAATACGTTTGACAATGGTTGTTTTTCCAAAAAAAAAATGTAAAGGAAATGCAAATGTATGAAAATTTCGGAACAAAATGACACTTTTTTGTATGCAATTAAAAAATATGATCTAAATGACTGAACACATTGTAATGCAACCTATGATGCAATATGAATGCAATATTTTTGGATGTTTATGATTTTTTATGATGCAAATATGAAACCCTAAATGAAAGATGCAAAACAAAATGATGCAAAACCTAGATCTAGGGTTTGAAAGACTACCAAATCAAAAATCTTTGATGTCAAATGTCAGGTTCGCCAAAATGAAATATAAAATTATGGGGATGCCTTAAGTTTAATTTCCAAAACCTAAGGTATGTTCCAACATTTCTAGGATTTCATTAGGATACAAATCAACAAGGTGCATAGATTGACATTCAACCTCCAAGGTGAGTCAATCAAACCTAGATTTGATCCTTTTGAGTCTCAGGAATGAATTGGAAATAGTTTAGAGTGATTGCCCTAATTAGGCTAGATGACCAAATATGTAAATTGAAAAATCTCGAAGACAAACAGATTGAAACAATAATTTGCAAGTGGATTGGAAAGTGAAAATTGATGTGTACTTGTCACCAAAAGTTGAATTCAACATGTGCAGAGGGACTCAGTCTCCCGAGGGTGAATGGCTCTTTAATAGGGGGGTCCTAAAACTATTTTTGCAATCCTCTGGTGTTGGATCTGAGCTCTTGATTCCCGATTGTAAACTTGTCATAATGTCGTCAATAAATTATGTAGATGAGTTTTTGTGTCTTGACAAGGTTGGTGACAACAAATGCAACAATTGATAATTTTCCTTCAATCTTCCTTTGATCATTTCCAAACCTATAACCACACATTCAAAGAGGGAGAAACTGTTGTACCATATAGGTGCTTGCCTCGATCAAACCCCGTGTAAGTGTTCCCACTTCCACAATGACAAAATGTCAATGATAAATGATAATGGAAAGGAAGGAATGATGAAATCACAATGCTTTGCAACTCACCACCCTTCAATGGTTGTATTGAAGGAATAAAGTCATACACATCTCTTCAAGAGTTTGGATCTTGCTTGCTTGAATCCTTGAATGCTTTGGAGACCTACAAAAAGATGTTAGCCTTCACAAAACATAAACATGAACACACATAAACCTTGGCATGATGTTGGATCTTGAATTGCTGCTATAATGCTTTGAAATGTTGGTCTTGACTTGCTCAATAGTGCTCTTGATCATAATTTTTCCAATATATTTTCACTTAGTGTTTGTTAGATTTGAAATGATGCAATAACTAGGTATTTATAGGTGTTTATCCAATTTCCAAAAACTTAGATTCCAAAAGCTGACACTTCATTTTTGCATTTTGTATGTTAAAATTCTGCCAACAACATATTTAAATTTGGGCCCTGGCTAAGAAGGGTGACCCATTCACCCATTCCAAATTTCGAGGACACACCTAGTTGGGAGAAAAATAATAATTGATTGCATTTATTTAATGCTTTCAATCCTTTAGAAAACGGTAAAAATTAGGCTTTGGAATGCATAATTTAGAAAATTAGAAGCTTAATTAAGTCTGATAAATTAGGGGGACAAAACATAATGTGAAATTGTTGAGGTATACAATTTTCTACTCTACACTTACCTTTACATCATTATTGCTAAAATTCTAGGTAGCTCTCTTTCTAGTAAAGGGTGATGCAATCATGATCAGGGGGGCTTATCAAGAAACCCAATAATGCAACCAATACAAAAATATCTAGAAATATAATGGAATAAAAAAATGAAAAGTGATATTAATCGAGTTTAAATTCAAAATTTATAATTATTTTTTTCATAGAATTTTTTTTAATTACATTTGCATCTTCCTTCCATTATTATTCATCTCTAACATACCTTTTCTCTTGCCAGTCATTAACCCCTTCACATCTACCTTTGACTCATTCTCTATCTGTAGTTTCCTCTCTCCATCACCCTTTCTCCAATGGTGAACTATCCCACCCCTTCTCTGATGGTGAACCCCTCCCACAACATATTATTCTTTCTTTTATACTTTCGTTGTGCAAGAAGTTGAACCATTTTCACATTTGTTACAGAATTGAACAATCAACATTCTTCTAATCTTCATCTTTCACGTGTCAACAATTAAATGATCCTTAAAAAAATTGATTGAGTTGTTAGCACTTTATCAGATAGTTTACACCCAATAGGAACTCTTTTTAAAAACTATTGGGGTTCTTACACTGATGGGAACCCATAACCAACCACCATGTTGGAGGTTCCTATCCCTTTAAGAACTATCTAATGAGTTGTTTCCTTCTTTGTTTTTATCAATCTCATTTGGAACCAAGAACTAAGCACTATATTGAAGGTTCTCACCTCCTTAGGAACTTATGCTTATTCAACTTAATCTTTTGTGGGGGTTCCCACTCTACTAGGAACTACTTGAATCTCCAAACAAGTGCTTGAGCTTGTCAAACATTGTTGCCTCACTTGGAACTAGAACAACCAAATAGGAACTTTCCATCTTATCGAAGATGTGCTAGGAACTAGGAACTTGTTCCCTATTGATGAGGGTTCTTACCCTAATATGAACCATGAAAACTTGTTTAGATTTTTCTTATTTACGGTTCCCACTCAGGTGAGAACTCAGAACCTCACACCTTATCAATGATTCCTAAGGCATTAGGAACTCCACGAAATAACTTCTAAGTATAAGTTAGGGCTTGAAGTAGGAACAAGAACTAAGCACTATATTGAAGGTTCTCAACTCCTTAGGAACTTATGCTTATTCAACTTAATCTTTCATGGGGGTTCCCACTCTACTGGGAAATACTTGAATCTCCAAACAAGTGCTTGAGCTTGTGAAACATTGTTGTCTCTCTTGGAACTAACAACCAAATAGGAACTTTCCATCTTATCGAAGATGTACTAGGAACTAGGAACTTGTTCCTTATTGATGAGGGTTCTTACCCTGATAGGAACCCTAAAAAATTGTTTAGCTTTTTCTTATTGAGGGTTCCTAGTCAGGTGGGAACTACGAACCTCACACCTTATTGATGATTCCTAAGGCATTAGGAACTCCATGAAAGAACTTCTAAGTATTAGTTAGAGCTTGAAGTAGGAAAAAGAATCATCAAGGATTTTTGGGGTTCCCAAAATTGATTGAACCTCTGAACTAACACTTTGTTAGAGCTTTTGGTGAGAACAAGAACTCCACAAAATAGCTAGTGTTGAGTACTTGTCAATTTTTTTAATAAAATTGTAAACCAACCACCTTGTCAAAGGTTCTTAGGGAATTAGGAACTTCCACAAAAACATCTAAGTGTTCTTTGTTGGAACTTTTAGTAGGAACTGGAACTTGTCAAATCTCTTTATAGGAATTGGAGCTTGTTGGTGGCTCCTATGGTTCTTGGAACCACTCTTGTGACTTGTTCTTAATATAGGTTAAACCTCCGATCTCTCATAACATTACCATTTTTTCTCCAATTTATACCAAATTGAATTTGGAGATACCCATTTAGGCCTTCTACAAGGTGAAGCCCTTGGCTAAATTTATCTTGAAAATTTTCTCTACAAGCATACAAGAAAAAAACAACTAAAATATAGCCAAAACTAAATTGAAACTAAAAGAAAAACCTAAAAAATGTTGGTTGGTGTTGGATCACCTATGGACTCGGATGCTCATGCATCAAAGGGAGGGATTCAAAAATTATGGGAATCGAGGTGGCCAATAGGGTCAAAGAAATCACTCATGCCTAGTTGGTAGATGACACCATCCTACTTGGGGAAGCTTCTTGGTTGAATGTTATAAGGCTAAAGAGTTGTCTAGATAATATTTTACAAGCTTAAAGAGTAGCCATTAACCCCCATAAGTTTAGATTTTACACCATTAATACTCTCTTTGATAATAAATAAATAAAGCTTCTCTCAATTATTTAATTTGCTCATGATAGTTCTAGTCTCATCGATTGCTTGGGTGTTGATTGCAAGTTTTAAGCTAAAGAGCTATGACTATTAGCTCAATATTTTAGAAAATTCTGAGAAACACATCCAAAGATTTAGCAACAAGTGGTTTAATCTTGCAAGCTAATTGGTCTTTTGATCAAATTAGTCGTCTTTATTTTTCCCACTTACTAGCTCATGATTTATCATGCCCTAGTGTTTATTATCCATATTCTTGATAAAAAAAATTAGGAGGATTTTGTGCCAAGGGGGAAAGCAATCTCACAAGAAAAAATATCCACCTTGTCAGTTAGAATAAAGTTACCAAGAGAAAGAAATGTGTAATTAGATTTACCAAGGCAACAAGCAATGCTTTTGGTGCTAATATTATCTAGATCCTCCTAAACCCTTATGCCCTTTCAAAGCAGATCTTGGTTAATAAATATAGATTTGGAAATGAAGGTATACACTTGCTCAACTCCATTCAACAAAATCTATGTTCCTCCAAATTTTGGTTTTTAATTGTTAGAGTTGTTGATTTGATTAAGAATATCTCTTGGTACCTTAGCAATTATATTAGCATTAACTATTGGGAGGACCCCATTTTAGGTTGCAAGTCCTTATGTTTTCTTATATCAAGATATATTCTTTTAACCATGAACCAACTAGGGATTCAAAAAGTTAAATTGACTCATTGAGGGGGAAGGAAGTCAACTTAAATGGTATCACCTCTTTGGTCTTATTGAAGACCATCAAAATGAGTGGACTCAAATCAACAAGAAATTTTTGGGTCTTCTCCCAACTTATCCTCTTAGTGTAGATTTTCTCATTTGGGGCAATATATGTTTCTTAGACTATTATTCAATCAGCAAAATATTCTTAATGGTGAAAATATCATCAAAAGGAATACCATAGGACCTCATATTTTCTATAGATGCTTCAAAGCTTGTGAAACTCAATCACATTTGTTCTTCGACTGTAAAGAATTTGCTTCTATTTAGATCTCCCTTTCTCTCTATTTTGGGGTTCACTTTTGAAATTGTTTGAGTCTTGCAATTTTCACCTAACAATGGAACTCTCACTACTCTAGCTCACTCTCAAGCAAGCCACTTATAAATTCTTTATGGTCTTCTCTTCCTTTCTTTGTGTGTGGTTTATTTGGCTTGATAAGAATAAAAGAATCTTTAAATATATTATTACATCAAGACATACTTGTTAGCAGATGGTCAGTGCTCCCCTCAGGATTCGTGACATGGACTAACCGCCTCCCATAGATCCGTTAACTCTGACAATTGTATCGGGCATTAATAGGTCGATATTTTGGTGCAATGACAATTATGGGCCAACAAGTGGTATCAGAGCCAAAGGTGTCGGGTTTGAATCCCCTTGGGTAACGCTTTGGCTATGGTGGAAAATGCTAAGGCTTTTTTTAAAGGGAAACAAATTTTGAATGTTCTAACCAATGCTAAGGCTTTTTTCTAAGGGAAACAAATTTTGAATGTTCTAACCAATGCTAAGATTCTCTATATCAAAAAATAGAATATTTTAGATTTCATTAGATGGCATTGTGGCTATAAGTGGAGTGTTGTGCCTAAATCCTCATAAAAAAGTAAAATTAGACTTCTACATAAATCTTAGACAAATCTCTAATAATGTTATTGAACTTAAGGACCGCAAGTTTAACCTTACTCTTGCAATCAAAAAAATATTACAAACCTTATCATATATAGAAATTCTAAATTAATAATTTAATGCCTCTTTAATAAATATGTGTCAATTACATCTTTTGCAAATAAAGTTCTCTACAAATCTTTATGATTTTAGCCAAATTAGCTAGTAACATGGTGTTAGAAGATTTAACTTCGTTGATGACACCATGGTCAATGAAGACTTACTACTTCATCCTCATTCAACCTATGTTGGGCACCTTGGTAATAGTGGTCTTGATTTTTTTTGTTTGTCTTGTTGACCCTCTATATTTTGGAACCCTCGTAACATAATATCTTTATATATTTATTTTTGTTATCTTTATCTATTTATCTTTTTTTTAGACTGCAAGAATCAAGTAGTCTCATGTGATTGTCTTTTTCACATGATGGTGACGTTGGCATGACACGTCTTCCGGTACCACGGAGACGGTGGGGAGACTAGACCTCGTGACCTCTTGCCTACATCAGAATGCTCTAGCCTATCAAACTAGACCCTCCGCCCCTAATTTTATCTATTTATCTCTTAAATTTTAGGTCAATAATTAATATTTTCTATGATTAAATAAAAACTTTTGTATGTCTAGCCTTTACTCTGTTATTGGTTTATGTTGCCATTGCAGAGGTTGGCTGTAGTTCCAATGCAAGGCACGCCGAGCGATGTTCTCCCTTACATTTTATAATAGCTGCAACTTCTCTGTTCAAGTTTACAGAGGCGCACATGATAGCTTCACAGAGTGGACCGGTTGAGTTGGCCTGTAGTGATGTGCCAAAACAAATCTATCAGAGGATAATGGAAGGGAGGTTTTGAAAGATATTATAGATGATAATGCTCAGGCAGCAGACATTTATCCAAAATATGGAGGAATAGACAAGGCGCGTGAACTGTTTAACAAAATGCCTCAAATAAATCTGATCTCATGGACTGCAACGGTGGCAGGATATGCACAAATCGGATCCGGATCATTGAGGAACCTCCAAACAAATGCAATTGACAGGTGTAAATCCAAGCTCCACAACCTCTGTCAGCATCCTCGCTGCTTGTGCCATAGTGGGAGCTTTGGAACAGGGTATGGGCATCCATCCGAGCAAAATGGATAAATGAGGTGCGTGAACTATTTGACAAAATGCCTCAAATAAATCTGATCTCATGGACTGCAGTGGTGGCAGGATATGCACAAATCGGATCCAGATCATTGAGGAACTTCCAAACAAATGCAATTGACAGGTGTAAAGCCAAGCTCTATGACGTCTGTCAGCATCATCGCTGCTTGTGCCAAAGTGGGAGCTTTGGAACAGGGTATGGACATCCATCAGAGGAAAATGGATAAATGAATTTCATTAGATGTAGATTGTCTTGACTCTCTGTTTTCCTGCTTGTCCCCTCGGTAGCTCTTTTCAACATCTCTCGACAATGAAGTGAATGAAACACGTTAGGGTGTAATGAATTTTGATTTCGGCAACAGAAATATCTGAGAGTTTAATATCGTTATTTTCAATATCCTTTGGCTTGTTTCCTTCCTCTACAGATGTCTTGCTTTTCCTAGCGTTTCTTCTGTGTTCAGAACACTGGTTATCAGTACAGCATCTGTGGCAATGGCAAATGATCTCATCCGTCATTTTCTGTTGGCATTGTCATGGTCATTTAGACAATTTACGTTTATCCTCATCTGATAGAGAAGAACCAATCTTCTCCAAGGAAAATGCCTTTATCTTCACATCTTCTTCAATAGCCTCTTGTCTTCTTGCAATTAAAATATTTTTCAAGTGATCAAGCAACTGATCTTCAATTTTATCTAAGCTAGTGTCAAATGTTACCATGTACTTAACAATGGATTCTTCAATGGTTGCCTTACCCTCATCATTAGAATCCACGTACATTTTAGTTGTCTCTTCCAAGAGAAAATTTTGAAATGCTATTAAACAATGCCTCAAATTTCAAGGGGCTATGTTCTCTTATCAGAGGGGTCTTTTTTTTCTTCTTTCCCTTGACTTTGGCTGATTTTTCTCCTTCACCTAAACTCTTTTCTCTTCTCAGAAAATCAAAAGCTTTCTTTTCTTTCTCTACTTATTCTTCACTTTCAATGTCAACAATATCAATCTATTTTCTCTTGGTCCTAGTCTCTTTCATAGTGGTTTGTGACTTCTTCTAGATCAACTATAGTCCTTCTTCTACATCTTCCTCATCCTCACAACTAATGTATCTTTTTCTGGTGGCCTTTTCTTTTCTTCTCCTCTTAGGAGGCATTTTTTGCACAAAGGGACCAAATGTTTCTTTCTTCCTTGAACTTCCTACAACATTAGTTCCAAAGGACTTCAAAATAGAGGGAGATGGGTAAAGGTCCTAACTGACCTAATTGTACCTGGATTACCCTATAAACAAACTATAATAGATTTTGATATTTCCGCAGAACCCTTAGGAGGGTTCACCATCTCCTCCAATTGAGTTTTCATCTTCTCCATATTCTTCTCAATATCCTTCTTGTTATTTTCCAAATTCACCTGGCTGGATTTCTCTGCAAATGTACCAAATTTGTCCATAGATGGATCTCTTGGTTTTCTCAACACAACTTTAGCAAAACTAGTAAGCTTTGTTTCAGTTACTTCATATCCAAGCTCTGGAACCCAAACTATTTTGGTTTCAACTACTTCCATAATGCAGTGATCTCTGCTAACCATGAAGGTTATATCATTCTTATACTTCTCAACATTTTTTGTCAGTATCCTCTCTCTTTCTTGTATTTTTTCTTGAAAATTCTTAAAGAAACCCCACAACATTTCCAAATTCCCTAACCTTCTCAAATTGTCTCTAATCTGAATAGCAATAGGAATATTGTCCAACCACACAATGTTTTTTGTATCGAGAACTTCTTAAGAAAATAAAATAGCAAACATATAATTAGGGTATCATACCATAAGGGGTACCTTGATTCCTTGGTCTTTTAAAGATTCTCCATCAACTGTTGTCTCAAGAGTTCATACAAATCAATATCGAGACCTTCTTTCACCATTTGGTGAGAAGTGTGAATAGTGGTATCCAACACAGAGTTCTCTCTATTTGTAGAAAAAATCTTATACCCAATTGTCATCAATGCATACTTCACCATTAGGGCACATTTGTCAAATTTTTCATCGGTGAGCTTCATTACCATTTCATTTTTCATGGCCTTCAGTACTGAAATGGGTGCATTTGAGCACAACCTTGTAACAACACTAATAGCTTCCTTGTTTATCATGTGTAGCATATCCAACCATATGAACTTATCATGAATTTGTCTCAACACGTACTTTACCCACTCATCCTCATAGTAGAAATTGGGGAAATTATTCAAGACATCCAATTTCTTCTCAATCAAACTTTCAAATTCAAGTTTTAGTTTAAAAACATCACCAGTCAACTCATTCACCCAATACTCCATTCTCTTTGTGTGATCATATTCTTCCATTTTTTATGTGGATATAGATTTGCACATCCTCTATGTGCATCACATCATGTGGAACCCTTGAAAATGCTCCTTCATGGTCCATCTCCATTGATTTATATGGGTGCTTCTTAAATCTAGGTCTTGTCCACTCCAAAACATCAATAATGTGGAGTAAACATTTTGAACCTTCCTAAAACTAGGGTTTAGCAAGAACTGATAAATACCTTGTAATTTATTTATCGATAGGGTTTCGCACAACACTTCGAAATCACTTCAAGTTGCTCTACTCTACTCTCCACTCTTCAAATACTCGATCGCAAATGACTTATTCATATGTGAAATCACATATAAACACCTTTTCAATGACCTAAAATGCATTGATTGCAGTTGATAGAGTTAGGTTTGGAAAGCCATCATTGTGTTAGCATAGACACCTTTAATCACTCCACTAAATTTTGCAACAAGATATTTCATACCAGAGATACCACCAATAGATCAACCATGTCAATCTACACATGTACCAGTGTGTTGAAAAAATCTTCACCACATCTTTGGCGGGGGCTTAAAGATATTTTACTAAAACTCCCCTAGAGCCAAAGCTCTTCATCTAGTTTCTGAAGGAAACATTTACACCAAGGGCTAGCACAAACTCACTTTTCACTTCATTTTCTTCTTTCTTCTTCCAGGTCTTGTTCATTTCCTTCTTCATCTCAACTAGATCAATCTTCTTCTCTACTAGATCAATCTTCTTTTGTGAAACAAAGGGTTTCACATTCTTAGATCTACAAAACTTAGCTATGTGTCCTGGTATATTGCATTTATGACATATGACACTTTTTTGTTGAACAAACTTACTTCTTGCAATTTTAGATTTGCATTCAAAAGCCTTATGCCCAAATCCATTGCATGTATAACGATAACCATTGAATGATTGAAACATCATACCATTATTGTAACCATTCATCATCAGAGTTATGCATTCACTAGCTTTATGACCAAATCTATTGCATCTATAGCACTAACCAGGAAATTGTTTAACATTATGATTCATTTTACTTCTACACTTTATAGCTCTATTTCCAAACTTATTTTAGGAGTAAGAGTAACCATTAAAATATGAATACCTTTGTGCAACAGGTTGTCTGATAGAAGGTCTTTTCAAATCTTTCTTTTGGTTCTAGAACTGTTTGGCATTGCTCTTCTTATCATTCTTCTTTGTAGCATAGATTGAAGTCTGATTCTCCTTTGAACTTTCTCCTTTTTAAAACCCTAAAACTTCTTTTTCCTTAGAATCCTTTTGATTTGCAATCATCTCATCAAGCAAGATGGAACTCTTCTTGAATCTTATTTTTCTAGATCTAATCTCAAAGTTACAATCTCTTATTTAAGCTTTGAACGTTCTACAAATTTATCTTTCAGTTTTGTATTTAGGCAGTCTTCAACTCTCTGTCCTTCTTCAACTTGCACTTTCATATTAGTGATTGTTTCATTAGATTGCTTGATCTGCTCATTTGTTTTCCTTGAATATTTTTGTAGCTTTCTTGAGTTTCTCTCTCAACTTCTTGATACACTCATCTGCATCCTTAAGATTGAAAGGAAAAGCAAAGGTGCGGAAATGCTTTCCTAACGCTAAAACCACAGAGGAGACGTGCAAAACCCAGTTTGAAAACATTAAAACACTTAAGATGAACACATGCAGGGTAACAAGAGTAACAAATAAAATGATTTCAAAGATAACACCGGATTTATGTGGGAAAACCCTTTCAGGAAAAAAAACCCATCACACCAAGAGAAAGACACTTTGTATTATAGTAAGCAAAATATTACATACAAAGTTATAGCCCTCACTTTTTGATAGTTAGCTCACAACAGCACTTGATTTTTCATGCACTCACTATTACAATGTTATTACGACATAGAGTGAATACAAAAACTCATCAACCCTTTTTTTCAGTATTCTACTGCTCTTCTTCAAAATCTCTCACATAACTACTAGTCAAGACTGACTATTACAAATCTTCATACAACCACCAATTAGGGTGCATTAATTTCAGTTCTTCACTGACATGCCAAATCGATCTCAGATCGGATCCACCTGCAATCCTACCTCAAGCCACCCCCGCAATAATTTTTTTGCAGAGAAAATATAGTTCGGGCTTTGCCAATCGCCAAAATTCGATCACAAAAGATTGCATAATAAATCGCTTTTCACCAATCCAGCTTTCGACAATAAATATTGTTTTGCAACAATGATGCAAAAACAACTGATGAGAAAATGCCAAGTGTCGCACTACTATTCGTTTTGCCGCTTGACGAAGGAGTGATCAGTCAACAAACCCCACAGTCTGAGATCCCTTTGTTATCGCTAATTGTTGCATCATATTCTGAGTTGACAATAATCTGCTATCGCCAAAACACCGATCACGAGCTCTATCGAGTCCCACAAGCCACGTGTCCGCCGCTCAAGAGGTTTCGGGGCATTCAGGAGGGAATCTCCAAGATTCCCATGAGCTCGCCCAGAACGAGCTTCTGAGGCTACCACATGTCCACAGCTTGTGCACACTACTTGGCCTACGTGGAAGGCGCTGGATCTCCTTCGGGGAATCTCTAACGACATCTGCTAAATTCCCCAGGGAACTCCCGAGGCGCAGACAAGTGTCCACGGCCGGACAAACCCTTCGCATAAAGCAGCTCAGGGCCCACCATCTCTTCATTGCGCTCACCATCTTGACAAGCCGCCACACATCATGCGCACAGGTAATTTTGCTCGGCGAAAAGGTTAACAATGGTACCTGTCTTCGAATGCTGCGAAAAGCAGCCAACACCGTCGAATGAAGTCGATAGCAGTCGTTGATGTAAAACATCGACACATTGGTGAGACATAGCATTTCCTTCCATCGATAGACGACTGCTCTACCGATAAAGTTGAGGCCAACAAACAATCCGCCAATTCCATGCTCATCAGCCCATCGCTATGACAACCCTTGGAGTCTCGCCGATCAAACTGTCTCAATGACTAAAGGGTCAAGCCAACCAAAAGAGAACACCACGATAAAGCGATAGAGACATAAACTGGTCAAGCCTTTAAACAGAGGTCCAACCCAGTAAATTGAGGCACATTTTCCAACAAGCTTCCACTTGACGAAGGCTTACTGGCTTCCTCTAGACTTCGAATTTATTTGTGATCATAGGCCCCAAGGCCCATTGAACTTGCACACCATCTGAACTTGTCTATGCTTACTGGCTTTGTCAAAGCATCAACAACATTTTTCAAAGTATCCACTTTCTCTAAGAAGACCTTTCCATCCTCCACCATATCTCTCATGAAGTGATACTGCACATCGATATGCTTCGTCCTGGCATGGAAAGTTGGATTTTTCGCCAAACAAATGGCACTTTGATTGTTGCAACAAATAGTGATTTGCCTTGCATCAAAACCAATATCAGAGCACAAACGACTGAACCAAACAACTTCTTTGCAAGCGTGAGTCATTGCCATGTATTATGCCTCCGTCGTGGACAAAGTGACTATAGCCTGTCACTTGCTCATCCAACTGATTGCACCACCATTTAACATGAAAGTGTATCCACTGGTGGATCTTCTGTTGTCAATGTCCCCTATCCAATCAAAGTCCACATACCCATAAATGTTGAGATTTCTCTGTGATGTAACCAAATTTACATGGTAACACATAGCACATTCTGAGGTACCTCTCAACTATCTAAACACTCTCTTTATAGCATCCCAATGCGTCCTTCCTGGATTTTCCATAAATCGGCTGAGTACTCCCACTGCTTGGGTAATGTCTGGTCTTGTACAAACCATCCCATACATTAAACTGTCGACAACACTCACATAAGGCACTCTGGTCATGTCCTCCATCTCAGTAGATGATTCTGGACAGTCTTCAACAAATAGTTTCATTCCCTGCGTAACTAGAACAACTAGTTGCTTGCAATCACTCATATCAAATATCTCCAGAACAGTGTTGATGTACTTACTCTAACTGACCCAAAGCTTTTTGCCATTTTTGTCCCTGGTTATCTCCATCCCCAGAATATACCTTGTTGCACCCAGATCTTTCATTTCGAAATTTGCAGACAATTGAGATTTAAGATCAGAAATCATATACTTACTATTTCCTATTAACAACATATCGTCCATGTACAGGGTAATAATAAGCACACAATCATTTTCAGTTTTATAATACACACAATGATCAGATTTTGATCTCACAAATCCCATAGACAACACAAAAGTGTCAAACTTCTGGTACCACATTCTAGGAGACTGTTTCAAACCATACAAAGATTTCTTTAATTTGCAGACCAGGCTTTCTTTACCTTTTTCAACGAAATGCTCAGGCTAGGACATGTAAAAAAAAATTTCCAGCTCTCCATGGAGAAACGTTGTTTTCACATCCATATGCTCAATCTCTAAGTCATACGCGGTTGCAAGTGACAGCAGAAATCTGATAGATGTCAGCTTAGCTACATGGGGAAAAAAATTCTCCATAATCAATTCCCTCTACCTGGGAATACCCCTTTGCAACCAACCTTGCTTTATACTTCTCAGCACTGCCCTCAAGACTAGTCTTCTTCTTAAATACCCATTTACAACCAACAGACTTTCTTCCTTCAAGCAAAGGTACCAAATCCTAGGTTTCATTCTTTTCCAATTATTTCATTTCTTTATTCATGGCTTCTAACCAGGAAATTGCATCGGGCATATTAATTGCCTCTTTAATAGTCCTAGGCTCCTCAGTACTAGTAATTAAAGCATAGGCACAGTTTGAATCCAAAATGGAGAAACCATACCTTTCAGGTTGTTGTTTTTGACATGTAGACCTTCTCACTGGCTGAGGTTGTGGTTCTTCATCTTTAGAACTCTCAGAGCTACTAGAGCTCTCCTTAGTTTCAGGTACACCATGTAGTTCTCTCTTTTCTAGGGTTTGGGGAATCTCAACTGCATCATTCTTCTTTTCTCTTTGATCTGTCTCTAGCTATGGATCAACTATAGAAGGTTTCAGCTCACAAAATATTACACTTCTGCTATACAAAACCTTCTCAGTATCAGGATTCCAAAGCTTGTATCCCTTCACACCAACACATAGCCGATGGAGATACATTTAACAACTTTGTTCTCCAACTTAGATCTTTTCTCATTTGGGACATATGCATATGCCTCACAGCCAAAGACATAAACATGTCTCAAAGAGGGCTTCTTACCAGACCATGCTTTCAAAGGTGTCTTATCAACAAGAGCAAAGCAAGGAAAACGATTTACTAGGTAACATGTTGTAGCCACCACCTCAGCCCAGAACATCTGCTCCAGACCAGCATTGCTCAACATACTCCTTGCCTTTTCCATCAGTGTCATGTTCAACCTTTCAACAACTCCATTCTATTGTGGAGTATAAGGCGTAGTTTTATGCCTTTTAATCCCATGGTCTTTACAATATCTATCAAAATCTGCAGAACAAAACTCACCACCATTATCCGTCCTCAAACATTTTATTTTCCTTCTAGTCCGATTCTCTACCAAGTTTTTAAACTCTTTAAAATGACTGAACACTTTTGATTTACTTTTAAGAAAGTATATAAATGCCCTTTCTCGAATAGTCATCAATAAAAGAAACATAATATCTAGACTTGATAACAAAGGAACATTCACTGGACCAAACACATCAGAATAAACATAGTCCAGTATGCCAGAAGATTTATGAGAACTTGAGGAAAAGGAAACACGTTGTTGCTTTCCATAAATGCAGTGTTCACAGAAATCGAACTCAAGATTGCAATCTACAAGCCCTTCAACAAGATTTTTATTTTTCAAGCTTTTTAAATCTTTCTCACCTATGTGACCGAGTCTATGATGCCACAACATGGTCTACTCTGTTGGGAGTTTCACCTCCATCACATTTGCAGCCAGAGAAGCATCTTCATCTTCCTCTAGAGGAACAACTTTACTTGAATTTACAGAGGAGTTGTTGCATTGAACAGGATGTGCATCCAACTTGTACAGAGTGCCAATACATACACCCTTAGCCAACACCATTGGACCTCTAGCCATCTTACATCCTTTACTCGAGAAAGAAACTTCTACACCAGCATCATTCAGCTTACTGATAGAAAGTAAGTTACGAGGCAGACCTAGTATGTGTAGTACGTCGCCAATCCCTTTGATTCTACCATTAGGGAACTGTATCTTGACTCTACCTCGACCAACAATCTCCAATGTTGAATCACTCGCCAAATACACTTTTCCACCATCATACTTCTCGTACTTAGTGAACCATTCTCTATGAGACGTCATGTGAAAGGATGCACTTGAGTCAACCAGCCAGACATCATTTGATACCTGAGTTTCCAAGGCTGCAATGAAGGCATCTACATCACTCTGAGAAGAGTCATAGTTTGAAGAGTTACTCTTCTTCTTCTTCTCCTTACAATCCTTTCGGATATGACCAGGCTACCCACAATTCTAGCATTTCACCTTGGACTTTTTACCAGGAGACTTCGAGATCCCTACAGATTTAGATTTGGACTTCTTGTCCTTCTTCTTGCCTTTCTCCTTTGATCTACCTCAAACAGCAAGGGCCTCTTTGGCCATCTTAGAAGACTTCCTTCGCATCTCTTCAGACAATAGCGAAGCAACCACATCTTCCATCTTGAAAGTAGCAGTCGTACTTCCAATAGCCATCACCAGATAATCCCAAGTGTCAAGTAACGAACATAACAGGAGCATGCAATGATCCTCCTCCCCTATTTTTACACTCACAGACACCAACTGAGCAACACTCATATTAAACAAGTTCAAATGGTCTGCAACAGATGTACCTTCTTCCATCTTCAAGGAGTACAACTTCTTCCTCAGGAATAAATTATTTACCAGAGACTTTCCCTGATAAATATCGCCAAACTTCTTCTATAATGAAGTTGCAGACTTCTCATGGACATTCAGGAGTACAGAATCAGCCAAACAAAATCTTACCAGACCTCTCACCTTTCTATCTGTGAGGTCCCATTCTTCTTGCTTCATACCTTGTTGCATAGTTCCAAACATTGCTACCCAGAGGTCTTTATCCACTAACAGGTCTTCCACTTTGAGTTTCCACAACTCAAAGTTGCCGCTATTGAATTTCTCATTATCAATTCTTCCTAATGTACTCGCCATCTTAGACATAACTAGGTTCTAACTTTGCAAGACTCCCACTGGAACAATATTAGCACAAAAAACTTGCCCTACTAACAAGGATAACACAACTGGCCAAGCTCTTATACCACTTGAAAGGAAAAGCAAAGGTGTGAAAATGCTTTCCTAACACTAAAACCACAGAGCAGATGTGCAAAGACCAGTTTTAAAACATTAAAACACTTAAGATGAACACATGCAGGGTAACAAGAGTAACAGAAATAAAATGATTTTAGAGATAACACCAGATTTACATGAGAAAACCCTTTCGGGAAAAAAACCTACCACACCAAGAGAAAGACACTTTGTATTATAGTAAGCAAAAGATTACATACAAAGTTACAACCCTCACTCTTTGATAGTTAGCTCACAATAGCACTTGAGTTTTCATACACTCATTGTTACAATGCTATTACGGTATACAGTGAATACAAAAACTCATCAACCTTTTTTTTCAGTATTCTACTGCTCTTCTTCAAAATCTCTCACATGACTACTAGTGAAGACTGACTATTACAAGTCTTCATACAACCACCAATTAGGGTGCATTAATTTTAGTTCTTCACTGACACGTCAAATCGATCTCGGATCGGATCCACCTACAATCCTGCATCTAGCCACCCCCGC
This sequence comes from Sequoiadendron giganteum, assembly GCA_007115665.2. Lineage (NCBI taxonomy): Eukaryota > Viridiplantae > Streptophyta > Pinopsida > Cupressales > Cupressaceae > Sequoiadendron > Sequoiadendron giganteum. Next base: position 515,425,279 of record CM021107.1, on the reverse strand, counting down.
AATAAATTCGTTGAAGAGAAAATATAGTTCGGGCTCTGCCAATCGCCAAAATCTAGATTATCAAGAATTGATTTGAGTTCTTCCATATCAACCTCATAATCTTCTTCAGTAAACCCTTTAGGGATAATATCTTCTAGAGGGATAGGATACTTCCTTGTAGCCATGTGTTCAACAACCAAGATCTACCTCAATGATCAAACCAATAAAAGGAACCAAGCTCTGATACCAATTGTTGAACACCCGAAATAATGAGAGGGGGGAATCAATATTCATTGAAATTCATTCATTTTATCAACTTAAGCATTAATTCAAAGAATCATATTGAATTTACAGTAAATAAAGGAACATATAAAGCATGCATCACATCAAAGAGCACAAGAACACCATATTTACATAGAAAACCCTTGAAAGGGAAAAACCACGGTGAGGATTAGTTCATAATATATTATAATCGATTACAGTGTTTGATACAAAAAGGTGGACTCACTGTCCAAAAAAGAGAGAAAGATTCATTGTTGGTGGCTCATTTCTTAGAATAGAAAAATATAGAAGAAAGGGTGGCTCACTACCAAAAATGAGCTGCTAACAATGCATCTAACATATGTTGATGATACAGTTCTAAATAAGCTTTGAAAACTGACTTAACACACTTCATACTTCACCACAACACCATTTTCACTTCACACTACATCAGATCTTGCACACACACACACACTACACTTATATAAAATCCACATTCACATAATGAATCAACCTTGTATATATTTTGCAACCAACCAAAACACCAATTAGGTTGGCCTAATGAGACGTAATATGCACCACATACCCTATCATCTCAAAACACCAACACACACACCTTACAAAAAGAACCAAAATGTTTATACCACAAAAATAGGTCTACGTGACCCATAATCACTCCTATAAACCCGCTCCTTACATACTTCAACTCCACATGACCCCAAAACCTTTAGGTCGACACCATATAATAAAATTGGTGAAGCCATAATTGAATGAATCAACTGTTCATTCACAAATCAGCATGTAGATAGCCAAAATCACTTGCCATTTGGAGCACACATACTTCTAACACTTGTAAACACTTCCTCGAAATCACATAGCAAAATATTCATCTGTGGTGGAATGTAGAGTATTCGAACATACATTATATACTAATAACACTGTCATTACAAAGCCAATACTTTGTCAACATTATCTTCAATTGAAAAAGACATACAACCTTGAATCTTTGGATTTAGACACCTCCAAGACACACCAATATTAATTCAAAACTTCTTGACAAGATTTTGCATAGCAGGGCAATGCGGACAACAAAACTGGTTCACTGTAACACTAAACTATACATCGGGACTTAGGAAAAATCTCCAAAACACTTGGTCTTCACCACACCAATTCTTCTACATTTATACCTTGTTTTACCATTAATGACACCATACATTTTCATGCTCATCAATCTCCATCCATACATCATTATGCTCATGTTGCCAATAAACTCCCAATGACAAAGCTCATGTTTCCAACAAAAGCATAGGTGAGACATTGGGTAATGCTTTGACTATGGAGAACAAGGGAAGACAAAATGAGAGAGGACATATCCCAATAAATCATAGGAATTCTACGAAGGGTAGATCCAAATCCAAAGGAAGGTTGGAGTGTTGGAATTGTGAGAAGAAAGGACACCTAAAGAAAGAATGTTGGTCTTGAAAAGGAAAACAAGGAGATGGGCAACAAGAAAATAGCAAGGAAGCAAATATAGTAGGTGATGTGTTGCAAGATGTTTTAATCCTTTTATTAGATAATATTATTGATTCTTGGGTATTAGACTTAGGGGCTTCATTTCATACCACACCCCATATGAAATATTTCCTAGACTATGTCCAAGGTGATTTTGGACAAGTTTGTTTGGGTGATGATGAACCATGTAAAATTGTTGGAAAGGGTAAAATACAAATAAAATTACCAAATAAAAACCAATAGTTATTGAAAGAGGTGAGGCATGTTCCTAAGTTGAGAAGAAATCTAATTTCAGCAAGATAATTGGAAAGTGAAGGTTGTACGATTACATTTATAGAGAATTTTTGGAAGGTCATTAAAGGACCATTAATAATAGAAAAAGGAGAAAAGGTAGGTAAATTGTATTTATGTATCGGTGATTTTGGTTTTTATATTTCCTTAGCTTCTGTAGGAACAAATATAGAATTGTGGCACCATAGGCTTCAACACATGAGTGAGAAGAGGATGAGGATTCTCCACTCAAATAATTTATTGCCATATTTGAAGCAGGTTGATTTGAAATTTTATGAAAACTATGTTTACGAAAAATAGAAGAGAATCAAATTTATCAGAGTTGAAAAGGAAAAGAAGAGTGAAAAGTTAGAGCTTGTGCATTTAGATGTATGGGGACTGGCTCAAGTATCATCTCTTGATGGCTCTTACTATTATGTTACTTTTATTGATGATGCAACTAGAAAACTTGGCTTTATTTCATTTGAAGAAAATTTGATGTATTTGATACTTTTAAGAAATAGAAAGCTTTGATTGAGAATGAGACAGAAAAATAAGTTGGAGTTTCTCAAATCAGATAATGGAGGCAAATGCTACAACAAGGAGTTTGATAGTTATAGTTCATACCATGGGATTCATAAAAAAAGTATGATTCTAGGAACACCACAATAAAATGATGTGTAAGAAAGGATGACTAGGGCAATCATGGAGCATGCAAGGAGTATGAGATTGCATGCAGGATTGCCATTACAATTTTGAGAAAATTTTGTGGATATTGTCATTTACTTAATAGAGGGCCTTCAAGTTCCCTAGATGGTGGTATTTCAAAGGAGGCATAGACAATTAAAAAGGTAAACTACTCATTTCTAAAAACTTTCGATTGTGAAGCATTTATCCATAATGATATAGAAAATAGAACAAACCTTGAGATAAAATCCAAGAAGTGTACTTTTATTAGATATGGAGTTAATAATTTTGGTTATCGATTATGGAATTATGAAAACCAAAAACTCATTAGGATTAGCAATGTGATATTCGAGAAGGTCATGTACAAATATTAGTTGTAGGGAAAGAAATAGGAAAAATAAAACACAAAATATACAATGCTTGATGAAATCATAGAAAACGTTAAAGGTGCCAAAAAATTTAAATTTTCAACAACAAGAACAACAATAGGTACCTCAAACTCCTACAAGAAGATCCACCAAGTTAAGTTGACCACCTTAATAATACTCCCCTTCATTGTATTTGTATTATTTATTGATTCTAATGAACCAGAAAGTTATGAAGAAGAAATGCAAGTAGAAACCAAAAAGAAGTGGGAGCAAGGAATGAAAGAGGAAATTGACTCTTTGGTATAAAACCAAACTTGGGACCTGGTTGAGTTGTATGTGGGTAAAACAACAATGTAGAACAAATAGGTTTATAGGATGAAGGAATGAAATGGAGGCAAAAAGAGGTACAAGTATAGACTTTTTGTAAAGGGATTTTCATGGAAGAAAGGTATAGAATTTGATGAAATAGTTTCTCCTATAGTTAAAATTACTTTAATTGTAAAAAATTTAAGAATAGTAGCAATAGAGGATTTGCATCTTGAACAATCAGATCTAAAGACAACTTTTGTCCATGGAAACTTAGAGGAATAGACTTATATGCATAGTAGCCATAGGGTTATGAGCTAAAATGGAAGGATAACTTAGTGTTTAGGTTGAAGAAGAGCTTGCATGGACTAAAGAAAGCTCCAAGGAAATGGTATTTAAAATTTGGAAAGTTTATGTGAGAATAATAATATAGTAGATGTCATTCTGACTACTATATTTATTTCAAGAGACTAGATACTGGTAGCTACATTATCTTATTATTGTATGTAGATAACATGCTTGTTATAGGGTCTAAAATGTAGGATATAAATGTATTCAAAATAAAAATTATCCATTTCGTTTGCAATGAATGATTTGGATTCTGCAAAAAAAATCCTTGGTATGAGAATAATGAGATAGAAAAAAAAATTAGCATTGTCTCAAAAGTGAGTATATAGAGGTGTTGAAAATATTTCAAATTTAGAATGCAAAATTAGTTACTACACCTTTTCCTAGCAATTTCAAATTGACTAAGGAGATGTGTCCCAGAAACGGGAGGAGATAGACTATATTTCCAAGGTTCCATAGTCATTAGCATTTGGCAACTTGAAGTATGCCATGGTTTGCACAAGGCCAAATATTGCACATGCAGTGGGAGTTGTGAGTAGGCATATGATTAATCCAGGAAAAGAGCATTGGAATGTAGTAAAGTGGATTCTCAAGCATTTAAGAGGTACTACTACCTAGGTGTTATATTTTATAGGTTCCAATTCTACTCTATAGGGATATGTTGATTTAGACTTGGCATGTGATATAGGTAGCAAGAGAAGAACCACAGGGTATATTTTTTATTGTAGGTGGAATAGTGATAAGTTGGATTTCAAGATTACAAAAGGTTGTTGTACTTTTAAAAATAGAAGCAAAGTATGACGCTACTACAAATGCTAGTAAAGAGATGATTTGGTTACAAAGTTTTATGGAGGAATTGGGAAAGAAGAAGGAGGAAACATGTTGTATAGTGATAGCCAGAGTGTCAATCATCTTGAAAAGAACTCAACCCTTCATTCTAAGACTAAACACATACATTTTATTCATCATTTCATATGATTAGTTTTAGAAGATGGACAGTTGAAGTTGGTAAAGATACACACTAGCGAAAATCCTATAAACATGTTGACAAAGGTAGTACTTCAAGAGAAAATAATTTCCTACTTAGTTTCAAAACTATCCTTTGAGGCTAATGGTGAAGATGAGAAACTTTCCCAAGTCCAAAGTTGGAGCCTAATCTAATAGGTTCAATAGCGATGGAATTTTTTGTAATTAGTCTCTAAGTGGGAGATTTTTGGTGGAGCTTGATGATCTTCCTAGAGTTGTTGAGATTAGTCTCCAAGTGGGATATTGTTGGTTATAGAGCCTAAAATTATTGGTTTTGAATCCCTTTTTAGTGCAGAGGTTCAGGGAGGGTACCCCCTATGGGTTCAAAGGGGCCACCCCTCTAGTGGGTGATCTGAGGGTCGCACACCCTAGCAAGGGTTTAAAAGATAAATTTTATATATAATTATTAATTGTAAGTATGGACCATTTATCATTAGGTCATAGATTTAACGATAGATATTGTGTTGGCTTTTCCTTCCCTAGAAAACAAACCCCTTTTATGAGGGCATTATATTACGATTAAGTCTTACGTTGTATTGTGAGAGGATATTATGATAGAGAGAAGAGAAAGTTATTGTAGATATGTTGTAGGTTGTATCCCTTCATTTTTCTCAACGAAATAAAGAAAGCTTTGGTTGCTTATTTGTGGACATAGCCCATATTGTGTGAGCCATGTATTTTTATGTCTTTATGCTTTTGTTTTTGTTTTATATTTTATTTTTACATTCCTTTTATTAAATATTGCTCTATGATCCTATTCCTAACATCCAAAAATCCATAAAGAACATGAAACTTGATTGAAATTTCAGAATAGGAGAATGCAAGGATGCAGAATAGGGCGAGAGATCAAGATAAAGTTGAAATTTGAAAGTCCATCAAAAACCCATAAATTAAAGAAACGGAGGAAAGAAGGGACACTTAGGAAATTTTCTATGTAGGACTATTGTCCAAGACTGGATACTAGATGAGTATAAGATGTTTAGTACTCCACTAAAACTTTGCAAATCTAAAAAATTGAGGAAAATGATCAAAACCTTTCCAAAATTATAACTTTTTTAGATTTTTGTAACTTCCAGCATATGACAGGAAAAAAGGAGTAATGAGAGATAACATTTAGGAAATTTGATCAAGGGAAGACCTATCTAAATATTTCTCATATCAGTTATATATGTAATCGATATAATGAGAATAAATACATAAGGGAGATAGGACTTAGGATATTTTTTGAATTGTCAAATTGAGTGCCAACATAGCTTTGTTGGGGATGTGTGCTTCTTATAGGCACATTGAGAATCTAGTTATCTCTAGGAGCATATCTTAAAAAGAAACCACAAGGAGGGGACTCTAGGATAATTTCACTTCATCAAGGACCAATAGGGGTCACAATTAGACAATTAAAACACACATACACACACACACAAGACAAATACATGCAAGGTAAAACATCATTACTTATGATATTGAGAATCTATAGTGTTATGAACTAGTAGCTCCATGAAATCTCTAGTTAATTTCCTTTAAAGGTAGTACATACTATAAATATAATATTTAGCGAATTCATATGGCCATGCATAAGCCATATACAAGTTTAAAATCTTATCCATGTTGTCATTTATGCTACCTTATTCTTTTCAAATTCAATTATTTTGATTTATTCATAATTTTTGGTTTTTCCTAAAGCAAATTCACCACTCTTCACTTGGAAGAGTTAAATTTCTTCAAGTAATTGAAATATCCAAAATAACATACAATAATTTGCATCCATTTCACCATTTTTCTAGTACAAGTTAACAAGCTATCAAACTACACGCCAAAAAAATAATAACATGGTAGAATTTCTTTTAGGTTATAAGGAATAAAAATAAGAACCAAAGTCAAATTTTCCTTGACAACAACACTAGTATGTCAGCATAAGTTGATGATCTACCAAATTACAAACTATAAAATTAATAATAAGAACTAGAGCCTTAAAAATATGAGCCAGAGTAAAACTTCCATGGCAAAAACAAATTATATCCTCGATAATTTTCAATACACTCTCCCTAGTGATGGTTCCATTCATTTGGTTCCAAAAATCATTACTCACACTCCTAGAGGAATCAATTTTATTCAAGGCTAGTCAATTACTATCCTAAATAGATATTAATCAACTAATTAATAGAATGCGAGTTATTTAAGGCCAATTACTGACATGGGGTATTGTCTTTTTCTCTTCAATCTTAGAAAAAATCAAGAGGTTGTTCCTAGAGGTGTCCTTAATAGGATTGATTATAGCTGGAGATATACATACTAAAAAATTATAATAGTACCTAATGTACACTTGGACCCATAGGTTTTCACTAGACTAAATAATAACCTAATACACATAAAACATGTTTTAAGCACATGATTGTAAGGTAGGAGTGCAAAATATGATTCTTTAGTATTATAACTTTTATGGCTCACTGTAGATTCTTCCCTAGATGAATCACTAAATCACAAGATACATACACACTACTAACCTACTCCTAAAATATTGGTGAAATATTTTTATTGTTTTGAGTGCATGTTCGATCATAAACTTTCAAGACTAGTGCCTAATCTATAGGGATATATATTCATAGTTTATCAAGAGAAACAACACTTTGAAATCACAAAAAAGTATGATTTGTGCATATAGATAAACCACAAATGATATCAAATAATTAAACATACTTAGCAATCTATCTCCAAAATATATAAATACATATACAAAGATACTTGAGACCATTCCAAAGCTTGTAATTAATTATAATCCCACCACATTCATCAAATCTTCATTACAACATACTAGTAATGTAGAAAAAGAAAACTCTATTCAAGAATGTTATCACAATTTTGTTGGAAACATGAGCATGATGATGTATGGTGTTTTCATTATGGCAACCCATTGTAGAAGTTATGGTTCATCAGTATGTATATATTCCGGAGCAGACCAAGTGTTTTTGGGAAATTGGCTAAGGGTTTGATAGAGATAGTGATGTAACAGAGCATTAGTTTTGTGGTTTGTATTTCTCTGCACTACAATATCTTGTCATGCAATTTTGAGGTGATAATGGTACATGTTGAAGGATTCAATATCCAAATTTTCAGGGTTGTTTATCTTCCATAGTAGAAGATATAACGATAGAGTGCCAAGCTAAGTAGAGATATAGTTACAATTGCAGAGTTCATGGTTGAATGCTCCACATTCCATTGTAGATGATCATTGTGCTTTATAGATTTGATGAAGTTCTTGAAGATGTTAGATGTGTGTGCACTCCAAGTGTCAAGTTTTTTGGTGGTTCATGTATCAATTTTTTGGATGAACAATTGGTTCATTCAATTGTTGCTTCACCATCTTTGTTGTGTAGTGTTGACCTAAGGGTTTTGGGGTTGTGCGAAACTAAATTGTGTATGGAGTAGAATCATAGGAGTATCTATAGGTCATGTCAAACTATCTTGGTGAAGAACACTCTTTGATTTCTTTCACAAGGTATGAATGATGGAGTTTCGAGATTAACAAGTTATGGTGTCACACGTTTCATCTAATTAGGTCGACCTAATTGATGGTATGATTATTTATGAAATATATACATATATATAGAAGGTCAATTCATTGATGATAAGTAAGTGTATGAGATAAGAGATGTGAGGTGTGTAGTAAAGTATGAAATGTGATAGTGGTGATCTTGTGATAGTGAGGAATGAAGTGTGTTAAGTCCGTTTTTGAGCCTAACTAGAATTGTATCTTCAGTTAATAGAAAATGCATTATAATAATTTTAAAGTATGGTAGTGAGCCACCCTTTTGTATATCTTTTGTAATTCTAGAAGAAGTGACCTTCCTTGGGTAGTGAGCCCTCCTATTTTTCGGATAGTGATTCATTCAGGAAGTGAGCCTCCTATAATCTATTGTAATTGGTTATGATATATTATGAGCTAATCCTCACCATGGTTTTTCCCTTTCAAGGGTTTTCCACGTGAATCTGGAGTTCTTCTATTGAGTGTTGTAGTGCATGATTTAATTGTTCCTTTTCTTTTTCTGCAAGTTTAATGAGATGCTTTGTAATGCACTTTTAAGTTAATGAATTTCAAGGAATGTTGATTCACCCTCCCTCTCAATATTCTAGGTGTTCAACAACTAGTATCAGAGCAAGGTTCCTTAAATTTTCTTAATAGTTGAGGTAGATCTTGGAAGTTGAACACATGGAAACTAGGAGGTATACTATCCCTCCAGAATAAATTATCATGAAGGGTTTACTAAAGAAGACTATGAATTTGATATGGAAGGAGAACTCAAATATGCTCTTGATGACTAGGAGAAAGCATAATGTGAGAATAGAGATCTGAAAGAAACTCTTAAGGAAGCAGATCTTAAATGTATCAAGAAGCTGAGGAATCAAGTCAAGAAAGTTAAAGAGAAACTCAAGGAGACAAATGAGAAACTTAAACAATAAAATGAGATAATCACTAATCTGAAAGTGCAAGTTGAAGAAGGAAAAAGAGTTGAAGACTGCTTGAATTCCAAGTTGAAAGACAAATCTGTAGAATGCTCAAAGCTTGAAGAAGAAGTTGTGTATTTGAGGAAATATTTGAAGAAATAAAAGAATCAAGAAGACAAATTTAAAAAGAGCTTCACCTTACTTGATGATATTCTTGCTAGTCAAAAGGCCTCTAAAGGACAAAGAAGGATTAGGCTTTGAAAAAATGAGAAAGCTCAAAGGAAAATTAGACTCCAAACAATGTTAAAAAGGAGAATAATGAATAAAGGAGGATTGGAGATAAGAAGATCAATATCTAACATGTCTGGAACTAGAAGAAAGATTTCAAGAGACCTCCTATAAGAAAAATTTCTACACAAAGGTACCCATATTTTAATGGTTACTATTATTATTACAATAAATTTGGACAGAGTTGTAGAATGTAGAAGCAGGATGAATCAAAATTTTCAATAATTTTTTGATCAATGCCATGCATGCAATAGATTTGGACATAAGGCTAGTGAATGGAGAAGACAAATGATGAATAGTTACAAGAATGGTATGATGCCTCAATCATTCCCTGATTATTGTTACACATGTAATGGGTTTGGACATAAGGCTTCTAAATGTAAATCTAAAATTTTAAGTAATTTTGCTTTGCAACAAAGTGACACATGTTATAAATCCAATAAAATAGGACACATAGCTAAGTTTTATAGAGGAAAGGATGTGGAACCCTCCATTCCACAAAAGAAGTTGATTTGGTTGAGGTAAAGAAGGAGATGAACAAGATCTGGAAGAAAAAGGAAGAGAATGATGTGAAGAATGAGTCTGTGCCAAATTCTTGTGTAGATGTTCCCTCAAGAAACTAGATAGAAAGCATTTGGCTTAGGGGGAGTTTTAACATAAAACTTTCTATACCCCTACCAAAGATGAAATGTTGACGTCTTCAACATACTAGTGCATGTATAGGTTGGTTTGTGTTACACCCTAATTGTGTATTTACTATTTACTATTACTATGAAGGGTAAATGTAAATGAATTTTGAATTTTGAATGTGAATAATTTGTGGTTGCACTTTGTTATCAATGAATTATGAATGAACGTTATTTCATTTAATGATATGTGAAGAAATTTATATAAGTGAAATGGATAGTTATGGAATTAGATATTTTAACTATGGAGGAATATTATGTCTAATGCATATTTTATTGAACAACTGACTACTGTGGGAATGTGTTAGTTGATGCAGGTATATTTTCAATCCTCCAAGTGGAGGGGAAGTATCACTTAGGAGAAGATCTTGGTTGGGTAACCAGTAACGTAACCTAATTGAGCTTATACAAACACTCACAGTAGAATGGTTAAGTCAAGTTACTTGTGTTGGGAATTAGTAAGTCATCCTTAGCTTGTGGGGTTTACATTAGTAAGGGTTGTGATTACTATTGAATGCATGCTTGATGATGTTTATTGAGCTTATGAGTTCTTCCTTATATTACTATACTTGTATTGGTGAGTTGAACACACATGGAATGTATGTATATGTATACATATGCATGTTGATGATAAACCATATGCATTAAGGATCGCATACATGAGAGTACATAGGTAGACATACCTATGCACACTTACGAGTTGCTTGTGAGCATGGAGCTATTGAATGGACTGAATGACATGAAGGTGTATATATATAAATACATCACACATCTATTCCCTATCAACACAATATTAATTATGTATATGCTTAAGTGTGCAATCGAGTGTGTATAAATATATATATATAAGATATATATACATATATCAATATGTATACATGTGTCGATACATATGTATGATTGGTGAATGGAAATTCTCATACAAATATATCAATCTATGTATACATAGATATACATGTACATAGAGGAATACACACACACACATAGATATATACAGTCGATATGATCATTATGTGAATGACATTGTGTTTGTATTCATTTTTAAATCAAATGTATACATTCTTTGTTGACATGAGATATATATATTAACATATATATACATATACATATACATATATATGTGTGCGATGATATACATATGTATATGCAAATATATGAATATATATTTATATATATAATTATATACTTGAAGATCGATCAATATATATAATGCTTGAGGTTTATTTATTTACTTGAACATAGGCCGATTGTATATAACATATACAAAGCATTGAAAGGTCAAATATAACATATATTGGCATTGAATAGATCAGGTTGACTATTTATGCAAATGTATTGCACAGTTAAAAGGATGTTTGGAAGCAAACTTAAGTCGATGCCTTTGAATAAGTTTTTATCATTAAATAGTGATATACCCAAAGTTGTAAATGCATTTGGTTGGGGTTAAAGCAATAAGAATGCTACGTCAATCTCATAAAGTGTAAAATGCATGAAAATAGGAAAGTGAACAACAATGCAAGGAATTAGTCAAAGTACCAATTATGGGCCAAGCGACTCTTTATTCCTTTGTTTTTTGCAAAGCTTAGACTTAGTCAACATTGAGCATGTGTTGCAAATTGATAGTAGACTATTTCAATGAGTGAAGCCATGCAAAACAATAGAGATAATGGTTGCATACTTGGCACCAAGATATGAAGTTCTAAATGTTGTAGAAGTCCATCCTTGCTACAATTCGACTAGCATCATTTTGGCATGAGCACAATTGAATAAGTCTCTTGTTGTTGTCAAAGAAATGGGATGACCTATAGCTTTTCTTGCTGAGTCTATGTTTAGTTTGCTGCCACCTTTTAAGCTAAGTGAAGTGAGTTGATTTCATGGAGAACGTTGTCAGTTTACATGCCTTTTCTGTAGGTCGTGGAATCTCCTTTTTTTATATAAATAGAGAGGTAGAGCTCTCATTTGGGACACACTTTTTATTCTAAAAAATTACTCTGTTGCATTATTCTACACTATTTTTCTTATTTTTGAAATTGCATTCTATTAAATTGGTGAGAGTTTTTAGCATTTGATAGGAACTATTTTGTGAGAGTTTATTTGTAAGAGCATTTATCAACTTGTGAGAAGGAGTCTTGTTTTGTGAGGATTAAATGGAGCATGTAAGTTGTTGTTGGAGATTGTGCATCCAATTAATTCAAGTGGTTAAGCGTAATATAGGCACGGGGGTCTAGCCTTCCCTATTATTTCTTTATTTATAAAAGATTGTATTTTGAATGCTGCATTTGAACTTCTTGTGATTCTTGCATTAGAAAAACATAGCATTTTCTTTGAAAATGAAAATGAAGTTGTTAATGATTATTTGCATAGTGCTTGTATATACTCCATAATAGGAGAGAGTAGTTATCATTAGTATTATGATACTAGGAATTATTAAATGAATAATAGCTTAAGGGTTGTTCATAGCTTCACTTATTTAATTATAATATTTAGCTAGTGAGTTACTCCTGGGATTGATTTTCCATTGAAGGGAGGGAACTTTTATTTATGATTTGCGAGTAGAAATACTATAGAGCTTGTGGGAAAGGGGATAGGTCATTTTTAGGGTTAAAGATTACCCATTGGAGGAAATACCTATACATAGATTATAGTGGCCTAAAGTCAAATTGAGCTTGAGTAGTGTACGTGAGTAAAATGACTATCACTCGAAGTACTGAGTGAGAATACTTTGGCCAAAGTAGAGTGATTTCCTTTGGCTCCACTATTAGTTCACCATGTCCATGTAGTGCATGCTAGTTCTAGATTGTAGGGTTACAAGTTCTAGTCATGTAGGACACAACACTAAGCTCAGTAAGGTTTTCATAAAAGGTTACTCCACCAATCTCTTCGTCAAAGTATAGGGCCATCTATCATATGATAGATGTGCGGGGGACCATATATGAGTCTATGGTTGGAGGAAAAGCGCTTGAATGATGCTTCTCCTCTTCAATAGGCAACAAAAGACAAGATTTGAAAGGCGAATCCTAGACCATCTATATCTATTTGCTTTGAAGCTCGATTGAGCTATGTATGTACTTGTACACATTCTTGGAATATTATAAATTGTGAAATTATTATATTGAAATAGAGTCCATGTTGATATTGTTATGGCATCTATGTTCATTTGTTCTCAATAAAGAAAATAATTTTTTTATTGCAATGGTTAGTTACATAGTTTATTTACTTGCAAAGTGAAAATTTAGGAAAATTTACTTCAATGAATGATTGGCGTGTTACATGTGGTATAAAAGCTACCAGGTTTAGCTCTGGAACCTATGAGCTCATCATACTTTTCGTACAATATTATCTAATGTTTGGAAATTCTTGTGCCAAGATGGTGTGTCTCAAGTTAACAGCTAGAAAGTTAGTAATCAGAAATGAGTTACCTAAAGGCCAAGAAGGAAAGAGAGGTCATCGTTAGAACAATTGAGGGTACTAACTACAACAATGTCGTCTAGTTAATGTACACTAAAACCTTCAGTTACACACTTTCTCAAATCAGTGATGTGAAGAGAAAGATGAAGATGGAAGCCAAGTACAACTACCTACCTTCCATCTCACTAGAGAAGTTAGAATCATTATAACTTTCCAGGGATATGCCCTCGGAAGGGAGTGTCACTATGAAATTTATCTTTAGGTACCCTAGTGTTCTTCCAATGGCATAAGTAATTGTAATTTCCTCAAGTAATGAATCTGAGGGTTATGTACCTCACAACTATGTATCGGATGACAAATCCAAAGGTTATTATGCATTCTGGGATAGGTATGAACAAATGAGAGATGAGCAACAATCTCAATCTGTAGGGTATACTCCATTAAGTTATGTGTCAGAGAGTGAATCTGAGGGATACTCTCCATTGGACTATCTTATAGTCACTCCATGTAATCTAAGGATATTGAAATCCTTATGAAATAAATAAAATCATGTGTTTATTGGAAGCTTGTACTTAATCTTATGTGGAATTCCTTATGTGTGATTGAATTTCATTTTAATGTTTTTCATAAGATATTTGATAACATGATTAAATATAACATAGATGAACATTCAGGTAGAATCCATTCTTGCGAAGATGGTTAGAACACGAACAAATTTTGGCAGAAGCCAAGAAGTTGGGAAAGGACCAGTAGGAGTTGAAGCTAGACTGGACCAAATCTTAGCAAGGTTGGAAAACCTAGAGTAAGAAAGAAGGGAAAAAGAAAGAGTTGATAAGGAAGTTTCCAATAATGACGATGAGGGAGAAAACTATTCTCATGAACATGATCAAACTCATGATCATGAGAGAGAAATCACCTTCTCTATCTGAGGAAACCAATAGGAAGCGTATGGATTTTGAACTCTCTAGAGATATGAAGAAAATTACCCCACCTAAGATTGAAGGAAGCATCAACAGAGACAAAGTTGAGTCTTGGTTAGTCCAAATGGAGAAGTATTTTGAAATTTGAAATTATACTGAGGTCACCAAAGTGGCATGGAGAGCATACCAATTAGTAGGAGAAGCCTCTAACTGGTGGATGAATAAAAAGATGGAACTCAATCTTAACTCATGGAAACTAACATGGAGTGTATTTGTTGAAATTTTCCATAAAAGATGGTTGCCCCAACTCTATTTTGACTAGAAACTCATGGATTTTTAGAATTTGAGACAAGGTGAGATGACAGTTAATGAGTATTGGGAGAAGTTTACCCATCTTCCATGTTATGTTCCTATGTACCAAAAAGATGAACGCTTCCGCACAAGAAAGTTTATCATGGGACTTAATAGTCAAATCAGGGGAGAGGTGGATGTGCATTGTCTAGCTACTACGGATCTTGTGTATGAGAAAGTAGTTAAATAGGATCAAAAGCTCAAGGCTATCTCCATCTTCCAGGAAAACAAGAACTATAAGAAGATTGTAGGAGTTCAAGACAAACCAACTCCAAAGAAGGTGGAAGTTGTGCAAAATGTACCAAAGGAAGGAGAAAAAGGATCGCGTAATGGTGGAAAAGAATCAAAAAGGGAACATAAGAGGAATAGTTCCAGTGGTGGGAATACCAACAATGTTGGTGGAAATGCAAGTAAATCTAGAGAACCCACAAGAGATGACCGAATACTAGATGTTTTACATGTGGAGGAGACCACTATGCTAGAGAATGTCTTAATAGGTCTTCTGGGTCACGATATTATGGTAATCCACTTCCTACCTAGCAAGCGATGTTCCAAAAAAAGATACATGTAGTTGTGGATGATCACCAGGTGAAGTATCAAGTGAATCCAATTGAGACTCCAGGTATTTTGTTTGGCTTTCCCATTTCTATACTTATAGATACTGGCACAAATGAGAATTTCATTTCACCTAGAATAGCTAAGCAGATATTTAGAAAGGTTGGTTACATGGAAAAGTCTTTGGATGTAGAGTACACAAACCAAACAAGAGAAAAGGTGGAATAATGTTTGTTCGAAGCTAGGATAAAGCTACCTTGTTTTTCTTCAGAAGTGAACCTATATGTCACACATTTAGGATCCTATGATGCTATCTTAGGTATGAACTAGTTATGGAGACATAGGGCCAAGGTAGATTGCCATGCTAAAATTGTAGAATTCCTAGATGATCTTGGTAACCAAGTGAAGTTTTGAGATAGCTAGAGAGGTCAAGATTCGTCAAATCTTGGCAATGCAATTGTTAAGGGGTAAGAAGAAAGGTTGCAAACTCTTTGTAGTCAAAATGGAAAAGCTTGAAGAGAACCTTGATAACTTGGAACCATAGAGCTTCCAAGAGATGGATGATGGTGAAATGGAGAAAACTGGAATGTCAGATATAGAGAGGTATCCTATATTGAGAAAGTTTTTGGATGTGTTTCTAGATGAATTACTTGGGTTACCATCAAAAAGGATATTTGACTTCTCTATTGATATAGTTCTAGGATCTGAACTTGTTTCCAAGGTACCGTCTAGGATGAAAACAACAGAGCTAATGGAGCTTAAGGAATAGTTGGATGAGATGTTGTCTAAAGGATTGATAAGACCAAGTGTTTCACCTTGGGGAGGATAGATAATCTTTGTGAAAAAGAAGGATGGTACTTTGCAGTTGTGCATAGATTATCACATGCTTAAAAAAGCTATGATAAAGAATAAGTATTTGTTACCACACATAGATGATCTGTTTGATCAAGTGAGGGGAGCTTCCATATTCTCTAAGATAGATTTGAGATCTTGATACCACCAGTTGAGAATTAAGGATGAAGATATCTTTAAAACTACGTTCATAACTAGATATGGATACAATGAGTTTATATATCTACCCTTTGGTTTAACAAATGCACCTGCAACATTTATGAACCTTATGAATAGTGTATTTAGGGATTGCCTAGATAATTTTGTCTTGGTTTTCCTAGATGACATCTGGATTTACTCAAGGAATGAGGAGGAACATTGTAGGCATTTAGAGATGGTTCTACAATGACTTGGAGAAAACAAGTTGTATGGAAAACTCTCTAAGTGTACCTTCTCCCAGAAGAGAATGCAATATCTTGGACATGTGATCTTGGTAGATGGAATTTTAGTAGATCCAACTAAGATCAAGATGGTGCTTGAATGGATGGTACCCAAGAATGTCTTCAAAGTAAGAAATTTTATGGGCCTAGCGGGGTACTATAGAAAGTTTGTTCCAAACTTCTCCAAAATTACCTTTTTGATCACTTCTTTGCAGAAGAAAGGTAATAAATTTGAGTGGATGGAAAAGTGCAAAGTAGCCTTTGACCTACTCAAAGATAGATTGACTACAACAACGATTTTGAAAATACCAAATCCTAAGGGTGACTTTAATGTTATCATAGATGCATCAAGAGAGGGCTTAGGGGGTGTGTTAATACACGATGGGCAAGTAATTGCATATGAATCAAGGAAGTTGAAACCTCATGAGGAGAATTATACATCACACGATTTGGAGGTAGCATTTGTGGTTCACGTATTGCAAATGTGGAGGCATTACTTGTTAGGGAAACCCTTTGAGATGAAAACTGATCATCATGGGTTGACGTATCTATTCACTCAACCTAATCTGAATACAAGACACAAAAGATGGTTGGAGTTGATATCGAATTATGAATTCAACATTAGTTATATTAAAGGGAAAGAAAATCAGGTTGTCAATTCCTTGAGTCGAAGACGTCATATTGCTTCAATAGTAACAATTCAAACTGACTTTAAAGGTCAAGTTTTGAAGAAATGCAAAGAGGATGAATACTATTTTCAAGTCAAGAAAGCACTCACTAGCAATCTGCATGATGCTAGGTATGAAGGTTTTCATTTTGAACCTAGTGGTATACTTAGGTATAAGGGGAGAATGTATGTACCTGAATTTGAAGAGTTAAGAAATTTGGTCTAGAAAGAATTAAATGAAGCATCGTACTCTAGACACCCTAGTGTAACAAAAATGATGGCAGATGTTAGGCCATTATATTTTTGGAAGGGGGTTGAAAGGAGATGCTACTAGATTTGTGGCTAGGTGTCTTGAATTTCAAAGGGTGAAAGCAGAGCATCATCATCCTGCAGGTTTGTTATACCTAGATGATATACCAAAGAGGAAGTGACAAGTCATAAGTATGGACTTTCTGCAAGGATTGCCTATGTCAAGGAATAAGCACAATGTCATTCTTGTGGTTGTGGATAAGCTTACCAAAGTAGCACATTTCATACTTGGGAACCTAATTGGGAAGACTACTTGCCTTTAGTGGAATTTTCTTACAACAATTCTTACCATTCTATAATAAAGATGGCCCCTTTCAAAGTGTTATATGGTCAAAAGTGTCTAAATCCTATAAGTTGGAATAGACTTGAAGATAGAGTGAGTCTTGGGCCAAAAATGTTGGTTGAAATGGAAGAGCAAGTGAGAATTGTTAAGCAAAGGTTGATTGAAGCTAATGATGGACAAAAAAGCTGTGTTGATGCTAAGAGAGTGCCTTAAAAAAAATTTGTAGGTGACAAGGTGTTGTTGAGAGTGAAACCTCACAAGAGTTCTATTAAATTTAGGAAGTCCTCTAAATTAGTCTCTCTTTGTGTAGGACATTTTTGAGATTCTTGAGGAAGTGAATCTACTAGCTTACCGAATTTCCTTGCCACCAGCTCTTTTCAGGATGCATAACGTCTTCCATGTGTTTTATCTAAAGAAGTATATACTAGGTGATAATAATGTGATTGATTAGAATGCTTTACAAATATAGGAACCATAAGTGGTAACACTTGAGCCCGTCATGATGCTTGGAACACGCAAGCTTCACTTGCATAACAGGGAGGTTTAGAAATGCAAAGTCCAGTGGGACCAGTATGCGGAAGACTCTGACACTAGGGAAGATTATGCTGAGATACAACAAAAAATTCCTCATGTTTTAGATGCATTTGAGATTACTTGAAACAATATGTGTTTGTGTGTATGTTTTATGTTGCTACATAAAATAATTGGGGACAATGATTCACAAGGGGGAGTACATTACACCCCAATTGTGTATTTACTATTTACTATTACTATGAAGGGTAAATGTGAATGAATTTTGAATTATGAATGTGAATAAATTGTGCTTGCACTTTGTTATCAATGGATTATGAATTAATGTTATTTCATTTAATGATATGTGAAGAAATGCATATAAGTGAAATAAATAGTTATTGAATTAGATATTCTAACTATGGAGGAATATTATGTGTAATTTATATTTTGTTGAACAACTGACTACTGTGGGAACGTCTTAGTTAATGTAGTTATATGTTCAATCCTTCAGGTGGAGGGGAAGTATCACTTAGGAGAAGATCTTGGTCAGGTAACCAGTAATGTAACCTAACTGAGCTTATACACACACTCACAGTAGAATGGTTAATTCAAGTTACTTATGTTGGGAATTGGTAAGTCATCCTTAGCTTGTGGTGTTTGCATTAGTATTGGGTTGTGTTTACTATTGAATTCATGCTTGGTGATGTTTATGAGCTTATGGGTTCTTCCTTATATTACTATACTTGTATTGGTGAGTTGAACACATGTGGAATGTATGTATATGTATACATATGCATGTCAATGATAAACCATACACATTAAGGAACACATAGATGAGAGTACATAGGTAGATGTACCTATGCATGCTTATGAATGATTTGCTAGTGAGCATGGAGCTATCGAATGGACAACACGACATAGATGTGTATATATATAAATACATCACACATTTGTTCTATGTCAACACAATAGTAATTATGTATGTGATTACGTGTGCAATCGAGTGTGTATAAATATATAGATACATATATCCATATGCATACATGTGTCAATACATACATATGATTGGTGAATGGAAATTCCCATACAAATATATCAACCTATGTATACATACATATACATGTATATAGAGGAATACACACACACACACACACATATATACAATCGATATTGTTGGGTGAAAATAGTGTAATCAACTTTTCAACAGATTATGCCATCTAGACTTCAGCCACAGCTATGTGAGATATAATCTCTCCTCTTAGAAAGGGGAGGCACCCTTCTTACTACTAGTTATAAGCTATAGTAAACTTAAAGGAATACTTACAAAATGTACACTGTACTCATGAAATGGGGGTGTGTGTTACATTCATACTTCTCTCTTTTTTTAGAGAAGATGTTTACAATGCTTCACGATGAAAAGCTTTAGATCTGATAACTAAAACTTAAACAACAATAGTAATGTTGATATTTCTATCTTGTCAAAGCATAGCGTAGAAATACCAGGTATGATCTATAATAACAAAAAGCAAAAGGAAAAGGGAAGGCTCACGAAGGCACAAAGTCGTTCTGTAGCCTTTTCAATGTTGAATCCTGTAAAAGTATCATTCATTGTATTTGAAGCACAAAGTCTTCTTAGATACAATGATTCCTCGAACAACATGAATGATTACAAGCACAAAGTCTTGTAGATCCTTCAACAAAAACCTTCAAACATAAACAAATCCAAACGATAAATGTAACACAAAGTTTACATCAACCACTTGAAGCCCTTTCAATCTCATACATTAGTCACCACCGATATAATCAAAACACAAGACAACC
Organism: Sequoiadendron giganteum; assembly: GCA_007115665.2. NCBI lineage: Eukaryota > Viridiplantae > Streptophyta > Pinopsida > Cupressales > Cupressaceae > Sequoiadendron > Sequoiadendron giganteum. The sequence continues at coordinate 515,405,010 of CM021107.1, read as the reverse complement.
GATTCCAACACAAAGTCTGGTATGCAATCCTCTTCTTTATTGATTAGATCTAGATTCACAATATTGAACACAAAGTCTCAATGCTTGTTTCAAAGGAGCAGCACTTCATTGCAAAATATCAAAAGGTAAACATTACAATAAAAATCCCTCTTATTTATAGAAAAGAGGGAAGAGAAAAATTAGGAAATCAGTTGAGTAAAAATAGGAAACCCTAATCTAACTGAGTGTAATTTATTTCTATGTAATTACACCTCATATTTTCAGTGCAATTACATTTTACAAAAAGACATTTAAGATGTCAAAAAATATTTACAAGATGCATAAAGGGAAGTATCAAAATGTTCAACATTGGGAGATCAAGAATCTTCATGGTTCCTTGCTTGGGCGCGGAGTCTTCATATTTCTTCCTAGTCTCCTGCATGAACTTTTCATCCGGACCAATGGTGTAATCCACAATGGTGTGAATTCTTGTGATTGACCTTCTAGCGGATGAATGGACTTTCTTGCACCTATGAAGATGCGTCTTGAGATTATCAAGTGTCAATCATATATCACAAATGACATGTATTGAGGCTTTTGAAAAACTGGCATCCTCAACTTGCAGCATGACTTCTTTGTAGATCTGGGATAGTTCATTGGATTAGAAAATGTCATCTTCAAGATCACTTGATGAAATCTAGAGAGAAACTGCAAGGATGATGGATCCACTAGTGTCAGGAAATACATGCCATATGGGGAAATGTGAAATGAGCAGGCAATATGGAGTCACTTGATTTGGCCATATGGTGCGAAAAACAAGGTGTGAAATGTGAGGTGGAAGCGAAAATGAAGAAAACTAGTGTTAGAAAAAGAATGCAGATTTTGGTGTTCGGGTAGTAAAAATCACCGCTCGAGCACTGGGGTGAAGTTTTTGTTTGGTGTTCGGGCGATGAAAATCACCGCTCAAGCACCAAAGTGTGAGACTTAAGTGTTTTGGGGGTTGGCAATGCTAGTGTCGAGGCGGTGATAATCACCGCTCGAGCACCGACAAGTCAAGGTTGTTGGGTGTCATGTCAGTGATTTTCATCGCCCATACACTTGGGTATTTTTGTGAGTGGGTTTCATGGTGGTGAAAATCACCACCAAGACACCAGTCAAGACTTGGCACTTTGGTGCGATGGCGGTAAAAATCCTCGTCTGAACACCAAGAGTTAAACAAAACGGCAACGTGCGTGAGGGTAGAAAAAACCTTTGCCATGACATTTGCTAGGGTTGCGAGGTAAAAACGATGGGATCTAGCTAAGGAGAAACGAATCGACATGATGGTAGAAGCAAAAAAGAAAGAGAAGATTAATCGACAGAAAAAGGTGAAAGAATAACACCTAAAACCAATGAGAAATGGAAAGCATGACAAATTTAAATAAAGAAAAATATCAAATAGAAAACAAAACAAAACATGAAGAACATACCTCGATGGTGCGATAACCAGGCGAAGATTATAGTGAAAACCGTGTGTTGGAGGTTGAAAACAAGATTCGAGCTCAAGGGAAGCGACTTGTGATAACACAGGAGCGAAGTGTGGAGAGGAGTCTAAAAGCAAACATGCGATAATAACTCATAATATGAGTTAAAAACCAAAAAATAAACCTAAAACCCGCACATTAAATGCGGAGTACAAAACTCAACATAACTAGCAAATAGGTGCTCGGGCGGTGAAAATCACCGCTCAAGCACCAATGTGTCAATAAAAGTTTAGTTGCAACGGCGGTGATTTTCACTGCCCGAACACCAAGAGTTAAAATTTACTTAGACTAGGTGCAACAATGGTGATTTTCACCGCCTAAGCACCAAACTCTAGAAAACAAAATGACTTAACTCCTAGGTTTGAAAGGAGTCAAACTTTAAACTCGAAACTCGAGCCTATCGTCACCTACCCAGACTAGGTAAGATTAGAGACCTTGTAAAACAAGTTTGTCTCGTTTTACGTGCTTGAAACACATGGTCCTAGGAAACGGACTAGTTTCGTAGGGGGGTTATCCGTGAATCAAGTGCTGCTAGATTCTGTGATAACAGATATGATCATTATGTGAATGACATTGTGTTCGTATTCATTTATATATCGAATGTATACATTCTTTGTCAACATGATATATATATATATTAACATATATATATATATATATGTGTGTGTGTGTGTGTGTGTGTGATGATATGCATATGTATATGTAAATATATGAATATTTATTTATATATAATTATATGCTTGAAGATCGATCAATATATATAATGCTTGAGGTCGATTTATTTACTTGAACATAGGTTGATTGTATATAACATATATATAAAACATTTAAAGGTTAAATATAACATATATTGGCATTGAATAGAGGCTGACTATATATGCAAAATGTATTGCGTAGTTTTTAAAAGGATGTTTGGAAGCAAACTTAAGTCGATGCCTTTGAATAAGTCGTTATCATTAAACAATGATATACCCAAAGCTGTAAACGCATTTGGTTGATTTTAAAGCAATAAGAATGCTATGTCAATCTCATAAAGTGTGAAATGCATGAAAATAGGAAAGTGAATAGCAAGCAAGGAATCAGTAAAAGTACCAATTATGGGCCAAGCGACTCTTTATTTTCTGCAAAGCTTAGACTTAGTTGACATTGAGCATGTGATGCAAATTGATAGTAGATTGCTTCAATGAGTAAAGCCACGCCAAAACAATAGAGAGAATGGTTGCATACTTGGTGCCAAGATATGAAGTTCTAAATGTTGTAGAAGTCCATCCTTGCTACAATTCAAATGGCATCATTTTGACATGAGCACAATATAATAAGTCTCTTGTTTTTGTCAAAGAAATGTGATGACTTGTATGTTTTCATGTTGAGTCTGTGTTTTGTTTGCTACCAACTTTTAAGCTAAGTGAAGTGGGTCAATTTCATGGAGAGTGTTGTCAGTTTACATGCCTTTTCTGTAGGCCATGGCATCTCCTTTTTGCTTTATAAATAGAGAGGTAGAGCTCTCATTTGGGAAACACTTCTTATTCTACAAAATTACTCTGTTGCATTATTCTGCACTATTTTTCTTATTTTTGTAATTGCATTCTATTATATTGGTGAGAGTTTTTAGCATTTGATAGGAACTATTTTGCGAGAGTTTATTTGTAAGACCATTTATCAACTTGTGAGAAGGAGTCTTGTTTTGTGAGGAATAAGTGGAGCTTGTAAGATGTTGTTTGAGGTTGTGCATCCAATTAAGTCAAGTGGTTAAGTTTAATACATGCATGGGGTTCTAGCCTTCCCTATTATTTCTTTATTTATAAAAGATTGAATGTTGCATTTGAATTGCTTGTGATTCTTGCATTAGGAAAACATGGCATTTGCTTTGAAAAGGAAAATGAATTTGTTAATGCTTATTTGCATAGTGCTTGTATATACTCCATAATAGGAGAGAGTAGTTGTCATTAGTATTACGATACTAGGAATGATTAAACAAAGAATAGCTTAAGGGTTGTTCATAGCTTCAGTTATTTAATTATAATAGTTAGCTAGTGAGTTACTCCTGGGATTAATTGTCCATTGAAGGGAGGAAGCTTGTATTTATGCTTTGCGAGTAGAAATACTATAGAGTTTGTGGGAAAGGGGATAGGTCATTTCTAGGGTTAAAGATTACCCATTGGAGGAAATACCTATACATAGATTATAGTGGCCTAAATTCAAATCGAGCTTGAGTAGTATACATGAGTAAAATGACTATCACTCGAAGTACTGAGTGAGAATACTTTGGCCAAAGTAGTGTGATTGCCTTTGGCTCCACTGTCAGTTCACCGTGTCCATGTAGTGCATGCTAGTTTCAGATTGTAGGGTTACAAGTTCTAGTCATGTAGGGCACAACACTAAGCTCAGTAAGTTTGTCATACAAGGTTACTCCACCAATCTCTTCATCAAAGAGTAGGGCCATCTATTGTCTGATAGATGTGTGGGGGACCGCATATGAGTCAGTGGTTGGCAAAAAAGTGCTTGAATGATGCTTCTCCTCCTCAGTAGGTGATAGAAGACAAGATTTGAAAGGCGGATCCTGGACCATCTATATCTATTTGCTTTGAAGCTTAGTTGAGCTATGTATGTACTTGTACACATTCTTGGAATATTGTAATTTGTGAAATTATTATATTGAAATGGAGTCCATGTTGAATATTTTTATGGAATATATGTTAATTTGTTCTCAATAAAGTAATTTTTTTTTTTTATTGCAATGGTTATTTACATAGTTTATTTACTCGCAAAGTAAAAACTTAGGAAAATTTACTTTAGTGAGCAGTTGGCGTGTTACAATTTGCTTGATCCATTGGTGAAATCTCTGGTAAGAAATATCTTGATGTAGAGATTTACAGAATATTTAGGAGTCCCTATGATGATACATTGAAGGCTTGACAGTATATGACCTAACTTTTCATTGTTGCATTTAATATGTTTTTTAGGTCACAAATAAAGTTCTTATATTTCATTTTGTACATTCTAAAAGATATTTTTGTTCGAGAATTTTAAGAGGAGAGAAGAGAAAACATGATTTGAAGTGTTGAATGAAACCCTACTAGAAAATTTCCATAATGTATTTATAATTTCTTACAAACCATAGCTTAGAGAAGTTCATAATGTTTACTCCTCGAGTTATTGATGTTCTTGAGAGGCTGAGGCCTAAATTTAAGAAGCATCTATACAAATCAATGGAAATGAATAAAGAAGGGGTGTTCTCTAGGGTTCCTTAAAATGTGTTGCACACATAAGATGTGCAAATTTACATTCATTCAAAGATGGATGAATACAATCACTTGAAATTGGAGAAGTTTAGGGAAAAAGTGCTAATTGGAGATGATTTCGAGTTGAAACCAGAGTATGCCAGATTGATGGAGAAATTTTTTGATTTGTGGATAGAAATTCCTAATTTTTGCTATGATAATGAGGGTGAAGTATGTTCTTAGCAAAATTCATGATAAATTTGTGTGGTTGGACATACCGCATATGATAACCAATGAGGCAATTAGGATTGTTACCAGTTTGAACTCCTTAGGACCTATCCCAACATTGAAGGTAGTAAAGAATGAAGTGGTGATAAAGCTTACCAAATCCAAGTTTGACAAGTGTGTCCTAATAGTGAACAACATTGAAGATTCGACGGTCAAATATGCTAAAATGATGATTGGTTACAAGATATTTTAAACAAATAAAGAGAATTATATCGCTGCCACTGCGATACACATGGCTTATCAAATGGTGAAAGAAGGCAAAGACATTGATCTTTGTGAGCTCTCACGATTACAATTGTTGAACAATTTACATAATATAAAGGAGTCAAAATATCCTTTATGGTATGTACTCTTATCATCTGCTTAATATTTTACTTTCTCAATGAGTTTCTCAAAGTGAAGAATGTAGTATGACAAGATAATATTCCTGTAGTTGTTCAAATTAGAGATCATTTGAGGAGTTTTCCTGGTAAAGAGTCTTGTGATTCAATGTTGTGGGGATTATTTTAACCTTTTCAAGCTCAAATGCAAGAGAGAGAAAGAATTCCAAGTAAAGTTGTGGACAAATATAAGAATGAATTAACATTTATGGTCAACAGATATCACTACTATATGGAAGTAGTTGAACCCAAAACTATTTGGGTTTCAAAGCTGCCTTATGAGGTAGATGAGTCTGAATACATTGGTCTTGCAAAGATTGTATTGATAAAATGTAAGGATACAATATTTGAAAGGTTTGGTACTTATAAAGAGAAATCAAGTAAAGAGAACCTAAAAAAGAAAAAGAAGGATATTGAAGAAAAGGTTGAAAATATGAAAGTTGAGTTGGAAAAGGAGTTTGGTATCCTTATGGACCCTGAAGAGAAATCCAAAGGTACATCTGCTCCTCCGGAGTCTCCACAAAGATAAAGAAGGTCAGGAAATACCTCATCCTCCACACCTACTATAAAAAAGCCTTCTAAAACAAAACCAACAAGTGGTTTGAAGAATATAGACACATCTAGCCTTCTTGAGAAACAAAAGGATCCAAAGATAAGAAAGAAAGAAAAAGCAACAAGAGTTAGGTATATAAATCCAGAGGAGGAAGAGGAAGAACATCAATTGGTCTGGAAAAGGAAATCAAAAGTCTCCTAGGAAGAGATTGGTACAGAAAAGGGAAAGAAGAAAGAGGAGACCCCTCCCATCTGTGAGCACCGTCATATGAAGTTTGATGCACTATTCAACGTTACAAAAGAGTTTTCAATTCTAAAGGATATAATTGAAATGTATCTGGAAGCCAATAATGTAGATAAGGAAACAATTGAAGAGTCCAATGTCAAATACATGGTGACATTTAATGTTGGCCTAAGTGAGATAGAGGATCAGTTATCGGATGATCTAAAAGGTGTATTGAGTGCAAGAAGACAAGAGGCAATTGCAAATGCAAAGATGGAAATGTTTACCTCGGAAAATATTGGTTCATCATTATCTCATGAGGAAAGAGTTAAGTTGTCTCAGTTGTGTGCCCAAAAATTTAGGATTAAAAAGGAGTAAACACTCTAATGGGAAAATAAAAGTATGATATAGAAAAGCTAAGGAGAGAAACATTGCAAACAATTGAAAATATTCTTAAGGATTTGGGAGCCTCTCCAGGTGATGAAAATCAAATGCAGCAAAATGCATCCCTCCCAAAAAGCAATGCACCAGTTAGTGAGGAACATGAGCAAGAATATATATTGACAAGTGACACTCCTCCAGATGCAGAGATAACTTCTGATTAAAGAAAAGAACATGAGAAAGGAGTCCCAGAGAAGACTTAAAATCAAAAGGAACAAACTATGCCTCCTCTGAAAGTTGAGAAGATTCCATAAGAGTGTTATGGTAGTAGAGAGAAGGAGAATAATGATACATAAGTAGAAGAAAGCACTAAAATAGGTTGTGAATCCTTTAGACCCTTCAGAGATTCATTCAAAGATCTTTTGGATATGCAATTGCAGTTCCAACTAGTGGTGTTTATACACCTACTACAAATTCCTATGCAACAAGGTCAAGTGGATATGGATAGGAACTCTCCTCTTCATAAGTTGCAGCTTGGTGATGTATTTCATGCCTCTACAAGAAAGGAGATATTTCAAACTCACCAAAAGAGCACAAAGTTGGTTGATGAAGTTGTCAAGGTGTTACAAGAAGGCCTTCCCAGAGTATCCATTGATACTTCTTTATCAGGTGTACAATAGTTGATATTAATGCTAGATTATTTTAAGGGATACTCTACTAGTCTATAAGAGAATATTGAAAGGGAAGAATCAAATAATTTGGATGATAAGAGGCTAGTTGATGCCTTAAATAAGTGTGCTTCTTCACATGCCAAGTTGCAAGGAAAATTGAAGGATGTTCAAAAGTGTTTGGAGGAAGCCAAACAATCATTTTAATTTTGTTTTAAATGACAAGTATCTACAAAGAGAATAAAGGATCAGATGGACTCAATTGAGTCTCAAATTTCTTAGGCCTCTAAGGTGTATGATCCAATGAATGATGGGGATGGATAAACTAGAGCAGTCATTGAAAAAATGCACGATCAATTCTTCTTACAGTAGGAACAAAAAGAGAAAATCATAATGTAGTATAGTCATCTCTAAGATATGATAAGTGTAAGGATTACTTCTTTAACTGGATTTTTGGCCAATGCGAAGAAGGTTGTGAAAAAGTCAACAGTGCCTAGTTCTCCAGAAGAAGGAGAAGACCTCTATATGCAATTTAAAAAATAGAGTTACATGTTGGCTTTCACCAAGCAGGATTGGGAGGAACACCTTGCAAAATTAAAAGCATCATCCAATTAAAGTATACATTTTTGAATTGTATAATCAATTTTTGATATTAAAGAACATACGTGGAGTTAGTAGATGGTATTGCAGTACAATTTTGACTTTTTGGTGATGGATAACATGGATAGGGGGAGCTATTCTCATGTAGATAGATCAGTAAGGTGATGACATATGGATTTACTACCCGTTTCCCTTGATGTCAAAGGGGGAGTGAAGCAGAGAAGTGTGTTGCCATCAATGACAAAGGGGGGATTATTGGAAACATGAGCATGATTATGTATGGTGTTGCCATTGATGGAAACCCATTGTAGAAGTGATGGTTCATTAGTATGTATATAGTCTGGAGAAGACAAAGTTTTTTTGGGAAATTGGCTAAGGGTTTGACTGAGATAGTGATGTAACAAAGCATCAATTATGTGGTCTGCATTGCTCCGCACTACAATACCTTGTCATACAATTTTGAGGTGATAATGGTACGTGTTGAAGGAGTCTATATCCAAAGCTTCAGGGTTTTATGTCTTTTGCAATATAAGATATTAATGACAGAGTATCAGGCTAAGCAAAGATATAGTTAGAGTTATGAGTTCATGTTGGAATGTTCTACATTCCACCACAAATGATCATTGTGTTTTGCGGATTTGAGGAAGTGCTTAAAGATGTCAGATGTGTGTGCACTCTGAGTGTCAAGTAGTTTGGTGGTCCACATGTCAAGTTTTGGGATGAACAATTGGTTCATTCGATTGTTGCTTCACCAATTTTGTTACGTGGTGTCAACCTAAGGGTTTTGGGGTCATGTGAAACTAAATTGTGTATGGAGCAGAATCATAGGAGTATACAGGTCATGTCAACCTATCTTGGTGAAGAACACACTTCGGTTCCTTCTGCAAGGTATGTATGATGGATTTTTTAGCAGATAGGTTATGGTGTCACACGTTTCATCTAATTAAGCCAACCTAATTGATGATATGATTATTTATGGAATATATACATATATATATAGAAGTTTAATTCAATGATGATAAGCGAGTGTATGAGATAAGAGATGTGAGGTGTGTAGTAAAGTGTGAAATGTGATAGTGGTGATCCTGTGACAATGAGGAATGAAGTGTGTTAAGTTAGTTTCTTGAGCCTAACTAAAATTGTATCTTCAAAATATACCAAATGCATCGTAAGTAGTTCAAATTTTGGAAGTGAGCCATCCTTTTGTATATTTGTAATTTTGGAAGAAATGATCTTCCTTGGGTAGTGAGCCCTCCTATTTTTTGGACAGTGAGTCCTCTGAGCAGTGAGCCCCTTAGGCAGTGAGCCTCATGTAATCTATTGTAACTGGTTATGATATATATTGAGCTAATCCTCACCATGGTTTTTCCCTTTCAAGGGTTTTCCACATAAATCCGATGTTCTTGTGTTGACCTTTGTGGTGCATGCTTTCATTGTTCCTTTCCTTTTTCTACAAGTTTAATGAGATGATTTGTAAATCACTTTTAAGTTAATTAATTTCAAGGAATATTGATTCAGCCCCCCCCCCCCTCTCAGTATTTCGGGTTCCAACAAATTTATCACATATAAGTTCCCCTAAATATGTACAAATGGACATAGAGATATTAATTATCATAATTTACAATATATAGACCTTATTGTAATTGACAATGTATGTTTCTCTTTGGATAACTATACCTATAATAATTGAAACCTTAGAATCCCTTGGGACTTAGTCACATGGAAGGGTAGAAATGATTGGCCCTTTATTTAGAAAATATACTTTTATATATAGCATTTTATAAGAGATATAGGTCATAAATGTAGAATGTAAGATAAGTGAAATCCCAAAAAAAATGTGAGATGTATGATCCATAGTAAGCATGAGGACTGTCAAGAGCTACAACTCAACCATCATATTAATGGAAGTGTGGTCACCCTCATCTTCCATTTTTGAAATTGCATGTAAATCCATACCATTGAGATGGAAATCTATGTTTAGGTGGGAAAATTCTCTTAGATAATTTGTAGGAGTCAAATCCAATCATTAATAACATCCTAGAAAGATCTAGTGAGTGACAAAGGCAATTTGGAGGAAATATAAAACTTGGATGTGAGACTGGAGATTAAGACAAGAGGCACAGGTTTTAATGTTGAGACTAGAAGTTAGGTTGAACAATAATGGAAGTTAAAAATTCCATTGAAGCTCTATAGAATAAAGAATTGAGAAAATGAAGCATTGTGGGAGAGATATAGGGAAATGATAAAAAATCAAAGATAAAGACAAAATGTTTGGATGAAAGATTGGAACTTTAAAGGTCAAATTAATATTTGCATAAGAATGATAGATAATTGGAACACTTTGTGGGAACTCAATGCCAAACTAGAGGTCAAAATGGGAAATGTTGGGTTTCACTTTAATATAGGAGGTCAAGAGAAGACATTACATTAGAAGTCTAGATGTCCATTGAATCTCTACAAATCCATGAAAATGAGTGAGTTTTTTATGTGAGAAAACATGTGGGGAATGGATGTAGAAATGTAGGTAGAAACATCCAAAATTTGAAAGAAAATTTTCATGATAAGTGTAAAGGAATGAAAAATCCATTTTGAAAGTTTGTGGGAATACAATGTGAAACTTGAGGCTGAAAATGGAAGTAGAATTAGAGGAAGTCTAGAGGTTTGGAAGTCCACTAAAATTATACAAAAAAAGGATTGGAGAGAAAAATATAGAAGGATGGGGTTTAGGAGAATGAAGTTGAATTGAATATGGAAGTCCATCGAAACTCTACATGAGGTATTGCAAAGGATTGATGAAAAACATGTGAATCTGGTGAAGGGTAGTGGAGATAAATTGAAGGAATTATAAAGGTTTGAAATTGTAACAATATTATATAAAAAGGGAACTAGATAGAATGTGGGGCACAATAAAGGGCATTGAGGTTTGGATGTCTTGAGGTGGAGGGGAGATGGAAGAAGTCAATCAAAAATCTACAAGTCCGTAAAAGAGAATCAAAGCACAAGGATGAAAGGTATAACTCGAATGGAGGTTGGGAAATTGGTATATTTAGAGATGGAAAAGGATTAGAAGTATCTAGATGACCTCCATAAACCTAGGAGAGGGAAACATAGAAGGAATAAAGGGTTGTGGGAATTAGGAGCATAGAACGATAAGTGATGGGAGGAAGAAAGGAAAGGGAAGAAGCCTAGATGAACACAACAGATCCACAAAGCACATATAAACTTGACCAAAATTTAGAATGGTGTTCCAACTCTACCTGATTGATCAAAATCAGTTAATAGTTATACTGATGAAGAAGTCATTGAGGATTTCTACCATCTACTTGTAAGGTGTGAGCTTATCATCTTTATTTTGATAATCATCATTGAATTGATTTACAATAAGTTGTGAGTCCTCGTAGAGGATGTTAAGAGGATAGGAGTTCAAGAGGTTGGGATAAAGAAAAAGTTTAGATAGTCATTGAAACTTACAAATTGAAGAAATGAAGGAAATAAGGGACTAGATTGAAAACAAAATTTTCATGTGGGACTAATGGTTAGGATAAGATATTATATGAGTAGAAGATGTCCAATACTCTATTTGAACTCTACATCTCTTCATAAACTAAGGAAAATGATCAAACCTTCCCAAGCTTAGATTGTTTTTGGATTTTATAACTTCTAGCATATGAGAGTAACAAGGGGGATGATGAGAGACAATATTTAAGAAATTTGACCAATTAAGAATAAAACACTTGTAATAGTATTATGTAGTCTCATGTCTCACCTTGATTTATATAACCAAGGGCCTCTCATACCTCTCATGTATTGTACATGATCACTATATTCACAATATTTGACATGAATATAATTTATTCTTGTCACATTTATCTTCTCATTTCATTATGTTTTCTATTAGGCCTCCATATCTTGGGTGACTATCTCTATAACTAAATATTACATGGTATCAAAGCATGTTGAGTGACTTTGGTTAGTCAATTTGGGATACTTTAAGTAAATATATTGTATTTTCTTGAAACATTGAATATGATACTCTTGCATCAGATGATGACCTAGAGAATCATTTTCTTATAGAAATGCCAAATTATGGGAGGGTTCCTCTTTGTGGCTTTGTATTGTGGATTCTTATTGAAACATGGTGCAAATTTGAGCTCACTATTGAGTTCAAAGTATCCAATAAATTTAGTTTAGCCTCTTTTTTTTCCAAATTAGACATGTGAGGATAGATCCACGAGGGTTTGAAGTTGGGAGATGGATGGTAAATCCAAATAATTTTGGATTATTTTGAGTCAAATCAGACACTACCATCATGTTCAAAAGGCCCAAGACTTAAGGATCAATTGTGAATTAATCAAAATCATGCACTTTTACCCGATCGAAGAAAAAAGTCCCCCTACTTGGTCATACAAATTTCATATTCGTAGAGAATATTCCCTACATCGTGATTGTGCAAGCGCTACATTAATGTAGGTACAATTGTAGGTAATAAATTATATAATATATTTCTCTGAATTTTCAAAAAGTTTCAAACAAAAAGTAAAGTATCTTACCTTTGCAAGGCACCTTGTACTTATGAGCAAGTATGTTGTTGCATCTAGGGGTGCCATATGATGCAGACCCCACATGCTAGTGGACTATTGATCATCAACTGGTGGTGAGCCAAATCCATAGCATAAAAATTATGGCTGCTAAAAAAATTCCTCAATGGAAAAATAACCTTCAACCACTCTAGAAATGATAAACTATTTTTTAGTACCCAAAGTGGTTTTCAAACTTAGAAAAGTAGTTTTGTGGTTATGCAAAATATTTAGAAACTATAAGGATATTCCTTCCTAACATCATTATGCCCTTCCCCCAACCCAACCCCTCTCACAAATGGAGTTTTCAATTTTGCAATTAGACTTCAAAAGGTTATAACTTAGTCATTTGACCTCCTTTCTATGAGAATTTTTTTGGGGTAAAATATTCACAAGATCGTAGTGGTTTAATATTTCTTGGTTTTAGTGTTTGGTTGTTTTAGAAATTTTAGTTTCTCATAAGTGTTGCTAATTAGTTCTTGTTTTGGGAACTTCTATGGCTTTGTTTGGACTCATGTGGTAACATTTTTTGAAGTGCATAATATTTCCTACACTTTACAATGGTTTGATCAAGTTGATCTCATTTTAAAAAAATTATACTTTCATTTCAATGGCCAAATTTGGGATTTGCATGTACCAAGATCAAGACCGATTCATTTTTTTGGAAAGTGGCATCTATTATTGTACTAATTATAAAGTGTTGAGATCATATATTTCTAAGAGGATAATTGATTGAGTGAACTCGAGGGGGGATATTCTTATATTTGTGGTTGTATTCCTCTTTATTTATGTTATTTCCCTCTTGATTTGTCATGCAACGATCTTCGGTTTCAATTCTAACACTTTGTAACTATCCTAAATAGAAATATGAAATAAATAAATTACTAAGAGTTAAGAGGTTGTATAGGGTAATTCATGGGCTTGATGGTGAACCAACCAATGATGAAGTCAAAAGGAATAAGATATTGAATAGTTGTAAAGAATCCATTGGCTATTTGTGCTTGTATGTCTCTCCTAAGTTGTTTCACATTGAGCACTTGGATACACCTATGGCTATATGGAATGCATTTTTTAAATTGGTGGGAAAATAGATGAAATCAAAGGAAATTTCTTAGAAAATGAACTAATAAGTGTCAATCCATGTAATTTTGACAACATAGAGGATTTCATCACCGAATTAAAATTACTAAGAACACAATTAAAGGATTGTAAAATTGAAAAATTAGATACACAACTAGTACTAAGTATTCTATCAAATCTAGGACTTGAATATTTAGTGGTTGTGTCTACTTTCTCTGCAACAAAGAATGCCTTTGGGAGTGAGTTTAAGATTCATTCATTTGATAATTTTACTATGCAACTCATTAGGGGGAGAGATAATATTATTGAAATTGGAACCTTGAATTATTCAAAATTACAAGCCTTGTTGTAAATCATGAAAATTTATTTAGTGGTAAAGAGGAGAAAAAGAACAAGCCTAAGAAGAACACATGATCCACATTTACTTTCACATAAGAACATAAAAATTCCTCTTCCAAACCTTGGAATCATCCAAGAAGGAAAATCCCATGCGTGCAAATAACAAAAGGTTGGGCATGAATAATATTATTGTTGTAAGAAGGATGTTGGTGAATGAAACATCTTAAGAAGAACATAATTAGTTTACCTTCCAGAATGCTTGCTTCAACTTATTCTTCCCCTTCAAAATAGTTAGAATTTGATAAGGAAAAAGGACATACTATTGGAATAGGTAAAAATAAAGGTCAAGCTCTTTTTGCTTCTATAGGTCATAGATCAAGGATATGGCTTCTAGATTCTAGAGCTTCTCATCATACAACATCTTCATAGTCAATGTTCTCTTCTTTTGAGTCCAATGTTATGCCACCTATTTTGATGGGAAATAATACTTATATGAATGTTATTGGGAGGGGATATATTAATATTAGGGATGACACCTTTAACAATGTCTTTTGTGTACCTCATTTTTTAAACAATGTCTTTTGTGTACCTCATATTTTAAACAATGTCCTTTCCATATATTAGATCACCCACAATGGAGTGGGGAAGACAATGGAATTTAATCCTAATTTATTTATCATTATAGACTTGGAGAGAAAAGAGATCAGTGCTACTAGGATGGTTGATCATGCATCTTATTTATACATATTTTTAGACTTTATTCTTGATGATGTATTTCATCCCTTAGATGATGGTCAAAATTCTAATGTGGACTTTGACTTTGAGGATAATTTTGGTTACTTCAACTTAGGTATTATCACATGCCATCCAATTCTTGAACCTTGTATTCCATATCCTCTATCTATTGTTGCTTCTAATGAGACTAGTATTGTTGCATCCATGGGTTCTAATGATTTAGTGTGATAGGACATTCATTGTCTTCCATATATAATGAATTAGGATGAGTACTTAATAAACATTGCAAGTTTGTTTTGTGAGTCCTATCTTAGAGGATACTATTGAATATATTCATATTCTCTTTGATGTTATATCTTATGGAGTTGCATTCTCTTCTTCAAGTGTTGTGGGGGAACCTTTAGACACTCTTATTATTTCCCCACATGATCATTTATCATAGTTTGACACTAGCTTGGAGACTCTTGAGTAAAAAGTCACTTTCATCTTTGGATTCTATTCTACATTCATCTTTACTTGGTTTTGGATTATCATCTTCGTTAGTGTGGCTAGGAATATTTGACTTGGTAATGGTAGCTTTTGGCATTGACATGGAGACATATGAGTAGCTTTGGAGACTTCATACATTTTTAGATTTCTTCCTATATATTTCTTTCAGGAATGGGAAGACATCATACATACACCTTTGGTTTTGAATTTCTTCCTAAGGTAAGGAATAGTGTTTAATGATCATGGACCATCTTCTACATCTTGTTTGAAGCATCTATCATTGAAACATATTGTACATTGATGGGGGATTGCATGGTATCTCTTATTCTCTCTTATGAGAGGGATTTTTTTTGCACATGGGATTTGTCCTCCTCAAACTTTGAAAGCATTTTATATTTTCTTTTGCGGAGGAGTTTTATCCCATAAGGTTTTCTCCTATTCTTTATTTGTGAGAGATTTATTTGTACACGGGTACCTAACATGTCCTATTAGTTGAACCATCCTTGCATGTTTTCTCATTCTCCCTAAGTTGCACTTAAGGGGGGTGTTGATGTGAACAAGGATATTACCTAACTTGTTTACCTCCTAGGTGCTATTCCCACTTTTCAAGTTTACTAATGGTACACAAATAGGATACTTATTACTTTATGTCTCATATCATAAGTTTAAGAATTTTTTCATAAACTTATGTAGTCCTATGTCTCACCTTGGTATATATAACTAAGGGCCCCTCATACTTCTCATGTATTGTACATAATCATTATATTTTTATTCTTTGATGGGAATATAGTTTATTCTTGTCATATTCATCTTCCAATTTCATTGTGCTTTTGATTAGGCCTCTAGGTCTTGAATAATTGACTCTATAGACAAATCATACACACTTTTAAGGGGTACCCATACCCCCATCATGTTTCATCATTTTGATACTATAAATCTACCTCTATCATGTCCATGTATACACAAAAAAATATGGGGATCCACTCCCTTCAATCCATAACAACTCTAGGTCATTAATGACATCTAAAAAGGTGAAGAGTAGGTAAAATGAGCACACTAAGTTAGGGCATGAAAATATAAATATTGAAGTGCTTGATGGGGGTGCCTGAAAGGTATAAAATCATGTCAGCTAGATCTGCAAGATATTTTTGTATTAATGATGTCTTTGGATCTAGAGAAAAACAACATAAATAAACCTAATAAATTCATTATAGACACTTTCAAGAGATGGTGTAGGATTTCCATCATATAATTCACTAGTTAAATCCATCCTCGTTTGATTAAACTATGCATTTTGGGCATGTGCATATCATATCAAGTGATTGCAAGGTCCAATTGGACATTAACGATAATCTTGGAGTAGTTCAAGAGAGGCGAGAGAAGTTTCAAATAATTTGTAAAATATAATGTGCAACCAAACATGAGGATATGATGTAAGGTTTTTTTGTGGAAGAGAAGCATGAAGACCATCTGAATGGAAATCAAACCACCAAAAAGTCACTTTTTTGTAGTTTCTTGATTTTTTAAAATGATTTACAAGAAAAAGGTCTTCAATTGCACATTTGCAAGGTTTGAGGTTCCATTGACAAGTGAAGTGGAAGAATTCAAAAAAATGATCTGAAAGTGGACAATGGAAGTGTAGTGGGAGTGATATTCAATTGCACAAAAAATTCCCATAAAGGAGGAAATGGGGAAAAGGGAGAGATAGATGGATAAGGGAATTTGTGGGGATTCAATGTAGACGTAGATATTCGAAGTAGAATATGTTTAGATGCAGATAAAAACCCCACAAAGGTGGAAAGAGAGGATAATTTTAGCATGGAATCACATTGGTAATGTCAACATGAGAGAATAGGTCACTTGGAGGATGGTGACATCGACATGATCTTAGTAGGAATGGGCTTGTGAGAAAAAACATCCAAACAAGATGTGGGAAATATGGGGGTCAACTAGATTGCTAAAGTTTGGATAGAAGATGAAACTTCACAAAATGAAGTTGTGTGAAAAGGGGCTCAATTGGATACAAGAAATACAAGTGCAACTGCACTTGGATGAAAAATAAAATTCAAATGGAAGATGGAATTTTATATTGAGGAAGGAAGCTACTAGTGGAAAAATTAAGTTGAAGGGATAGTATGTGGATAAATGTTACTAAAGTGAACATTAGAACAAAAATGAGAATATCTAGTGGCAAATTAAATTTACACAAAGGAATCAAGTTGATAAAAGGGAAGAAATAGCTTGAGGAGGAAGCTTGTGGGAAATCCATATAGAAGTGGACATTGAAAGTGAATGAGGACAAATATCCAGTCACATTTTGAATTCCCACGAAGGGGAAAAAGAGAAAAAAGAAAAGATGAGTGGAAAAGGAAATTTGTAAAAAAAGGGGAATCAAACATTTGCAAGAAAATGACATTGAAGTGAACCTTGGAAGTGACTGTGAGAAGACATATAGTTGCAATTCAAAATCCTACAAAAAGAAGAAGGTGAAAGAAAATTCTAGAAACAAACGAAGAAGGACAATTGTAAGATTTTGTGCAGAAGTGAGCACAAATAGTGGATGGGAAAATATCCATTTGGGGTTGCAATCCCAATAACTTGACATCATTAGAAAATACCAAAGGAAATATTGTGGGAAAGTAAAGTTGAATTGAATGTGATAATGAAGATGAAAATTTTGCATCTAATTGGAAGGAGAAATCCTCTAAACTATAGAAACACTACAAAGTTGAACCAAAACCTTCAAACATTCGATTTTTGATACACAAAAAATATTTAACACATGAGTAAACACATGGAGGATGATGAAAGATAACACTTAAGCAACATTAAAAATGAAGACCTAACTAGAGATTTATTAGATTCATTATCAACAGAGGGTGTATAGGGTAGAAAAAAGAGAAATGAGAGTCATTAAACTATATTTCTAATAGGTTGCCTCCTTGCTTTCTATCTCACTATATGCCCTTTCTTTCTCTAACTCTTGATATTGTATTGCTTATTATCTAGATTTTATGGGGCATATAATCTCTATCTCTAATATAGTATGTGGCTTTGTTGTCCTAGTTTTTGTTATCATTTTCTCAAAAATCAATTATTTCAAAATGATGTGTTGAGCCTTCCTCAGGTGTTCATTATGTAAAGTCATTTTCCTGATTAAATTGTCAATCTTGTTCTCTTGTCAATGTCAGTTCAGATCATATTTTTTCAAATTGATTTAAGTGTGTTTGCACCAAGATCAATAAAGAAGTTAATCGGTTCAAGTCCAAAATCAAGTGTAGTGGGGAAATGGTGAAATTCACAAAAATAATTAAATTTAAAAATCTGTGTGAGTTGGTGCAAATTCCTTTAGTGGGAATAATTCTAGGGGTATTTTGACCAATGTGGATAGATTTCGAGTCATGGCACCTCACAGATTAAGATATTTTAATGCTTTATTTTTTCACATGTGGGATTATGGAAACAATTGAATTTTAATTTTCAAAATAGTTGGGAAAATTTCACTCCTAGGTTTCACCATATTGTTGTTTTGGATAATCTAACAAATTTTTAGTCAAAAATTTGAAGTTGATTAAAAATTATGCCAAATTCTTAGTCGGTGGGCTCGTAAGGCAAATTGACTTCTAGTTGATTGATGGTTTTTTGCATTTTCATTGATTAAATATTTTTGAATGATGAAGTAATGAAACTTGGTGCTCGATCATAGAGAAATTTTCAAATTCAGTAGCACAATTTAAATCCCAAGATTCAATTTTAATTATTTGCTTATTTTGATATATTAAGCAATTAATGGGGAAAATAAAGGTGGAAAAAT
This sequence comes from Sequoiadendron giganteum, assembly GCA_007115665.2. Classification (NCBI taxonomy): domain Eukaryota; kingdom Viridiplantae; phylum Streptophyta; class Pinopsida; order Cupressales; family Cupressaceae; genus Sequoiadendron; species Sequoiadendron giganteum. Next base: position 515,386,161 of record CM021107.1, on the reverse strand, counting down.
AAAGGAAATAAAGTTAAAAATTATATTGTGAAAGTTAACAACTTAAATTTAAAAGTTAGAAATGAGGTCGTGAATTTTCACATCCCACTACATGACAAAAAATGGGTTGTGAAAATTCACAACCCAAATTCTTAAGTTAGAAAATGGTTTTGTGGATTTTCATAACCCATTTTTTGCTATTTTTATCCCACTTTAAAAGCAAAGCTATTAATAGCTTTAAAATAAAATTGAAGATGCAAACTAACCTCACACATTATATTGCATTCTTTCTCTTTTTTTGGTATTATGTAGAGATAATTTCAATTAAATGGCTCATGCACAGTGAAGTTCACAACTTTGGGAAGCATGTATATGGATAAGACTATCATAATAATCTAAATCTTCAAGTTTGGTAGATGTAGCACAAATATTAGCATAAGAAACCCACACCATCATGAAAGAACATGCATGAGAGGACAACTAAATAAATGTTTGTGAAAACTTTTTTAGTTACAACTCCTCTCTCCCAGATATGCAGGTCAAAGTTACAAAGGAGATCAAATTTCATGTGAAGTTGGAATCATAGTTGTACAAAATGAATTTGATGAAGGAAGTTATAGAAGTTCCAACTTGTGTCATCTTGCAAAGCTCAAACTGTGTATAACCTAGTAACCAATCATGAAGGAACAAGATCGATTTTGATAAATGTTGAAGCTACAAATGGCTTGATAGACACACCTATAATGTGGAAGCCTAGACAAGGATACATGAGCAAATTTTGAAACTTGAGTTTAACCTCCATCAAAGCATGAAGGACAATAAACAAATTTGGCAATACACGTAAACACGTATATAAGCTATACAAATTTTGAAACAAAGTAGCAACATCCATCAAAGCACAATAGAAGGAGGATTTCTAGCTCCGATAACATTCACACAAATGATAGAAGCATAGGAAAGATTGTTGAGCTTTCACTAATGCCTAATTAATTGGTGTTATTTATTTGATTATTCACATGGATTAATGAACCTAAGAATTCCTAGGCTAAGTAGCTCATCATTCAAGAGAGGGCTTCCATTAAATCATCAACCATAGAATCGTAAAACTTTAGATAGTGCTAGCAATGTATATGCATTAACAAATTCTAAGCAACCTACAATGGTTGAGTATAAGTGAACGAAAAACATATAAATACAGTAAAAGCTTTTAATCTAAATAAGATTCTATGTTCAAAACAAAATAAAGGAATATAAACATCTACCTTTGACTACAGGTACCTAATGCTTAAGACTGTAATGAGTTAAACGTTATACTGCAGCGTGTCCTAACTTCATTAACCTCCAAAGTACTTAACAGAGTATCGATCTACAAATTCTAATTCATAAACTATAGTGCATCATTCATAATCACATGAATTAAAAACTATCAATTAAATTTACAATGCATAATCTAATCTATTAACCTAAATTAAAGTGGTTTAGTAATACCTCAAGTGGCCCTTACTTGCATTGCTACATCCACAAGATATTGTTAATCACTCACTTACTAAAAAAAACATGTTAATGAAGTACTTACTCTTTATTGCATTCTAAATAGAATTATTGAACACAATCTAACAGGAAATCTCAAGAATTATTATTCAATATAACACACATACAATCTAGATATCCTCCTTGACATGATACCCAACTATAAAGGGTTTGCAAGGTATTTCAATTATCTATCAGCTAAAAACAGATATCAACTCTTTCTCAAGAATAGAAAGAGGATTGAGTTTCAAAACAAAAAGAATAACTATCAAAACAAGAGTATGGAAATCAAACAAGGACTCTATACTCAACAATTTTAACCATTTATAATAGAAAACGTGCTCAACAAAACATCTCTATTATAATTCACAGAGCTATTGAGAACAAACTTCTTCTCCTGGTTGTCTTATTAAAAAATAAAAGTAACATTCAATGATTCATGATTTGATCATTAAATGATCACCTTCATCTTCTTTTGAAAGTGGTTGTGCTACAGTAGATTGAATCCTTTGCACTGAGAACTATAATCCTTATACTACGGATTGAAAAGCTTGTTACTGCGAGTTGAAATGTATCTTGCTGTAAATATTAGCCTTTATTTTTTAAGGCATTCATATTGTTAACAACCAAAATTTTAACATTAAATCCTACTAAACTTCATAGACATTCATAACTCATACATACACATTCAAATCTGAGTTGATTATCTTGGTTTATAAAAATATGCTAACTGAGTATGGGAGCATACGCATTAGGCGAACTAGTTTGCAGACTTAAGGAAGATATGAACCACATCCATGGAATGCACTGAATTATTTTAAGTGTATATATTAAATAGTTGGCAAAAATCCATATTCCTCAACCTACGCTAGCATTGCCATGCCAAGCCAACATGATGGATATGTGCACGAGGTATTGTAAAATGACATAGAAGCTTAAGCAAGGCATGAAATCGAGTTGTTATTTAGGTTATCCATAAATAAATTTATAAAGAACTTTAAATATTTTTAGATCTTTCTGTCCTCAACACACACTGACATCATATCATAGGCCTGTAATGGTAAACATGCATGCAAATCAGAAGCAAAGACAAAGCTCTTGAACATTTGGCAAAACACCTCACAGAATATAATCTCATGGAACAAAATAATTTCAAAATGCAAGAGGAGATTTGATATCTGTGTAGAAGATGAAGGAACCCACACCATGTACAAGTATAATTGTAACTTATATACACAAAATGGATTTTGAGAAAATGTTTTAGAATCTTTCAAACAAGTGCACTGAATAAGGCAAGCGTACAAAATATGCAACATTGTAATGTGTCGATATGTGAGAGATTGTTTTGTTTAAAATGCTTAATAAAGTCTCAAGTGAACGTGTTTGACAGTTGAAGGCGAAATCCAAAATATTTTCTAACAACTTTCACGCCTATGCCAAGATGAGAGCTTTTGGAACTCTGTGTAGGCATTCACCAAAGTATAATGAATAAAATAATTTTGTTAGGGATTGTAACTGTGAACAATATGGTAGACATGCAATTTGGAAGGACATAAAAGGCACACGATTTCTTATGAAAAGCACCAAAATAAGGATTGTGAATGAAATGGTTGCATAATGTTTGCAGAGATAAAAATTCCTTGCAGAAAAATTGTTCACCAAAATAAGGATTGTGAATGAAATGGTTGCATAATGTTTGCAGAGATAAAAGTTCCTTGCAGAAAAATTGTTCAGGTGACATCAACCTAGTCTATAATTATGAAGTATAAATATAAAGGGTACAAGTTCATGTTAGTTTTGGAAAGCATGCTTCCTGAGATCATAGATAAAAATCTAGGTCATATCAGCTTGCATGATTCTAGAAAACCATGGAAGAGGGGAAGAGATCATCTATGTCTTAGAGAGTCTAGACATAGAGAGTCTTTGAAAGTGGACTAGCTCATGCTGCTAGTTTCCAAATATTAGTTCAATGCCCAAATTTGGTTTTAGAATGTATGAAGGGTTACAATCCAGGAACAAGGGAAATTAAGACTATTGATGATAAACTTGTGGCTAGGTTGGATAGTATTTTGATTGGGATTGTTCTCAGGTTACCTCTTAGAGACTAGTTTGCAAATATAAACAAAGGGATTGTAGAAGCACACTTCGCTAAGAGGGAGGATGAATGTCTCAATACTATAGCAAGGAATTGGTTACAGGTTCCAAATGGAGGAAAGTCCCAATTTCCCAAGGTTTGACAAAGATCAATCTTCATTGAAGAAGTTTCAAATATCATTGTTTTGCTTCACAAGTTGATGGGGAACAAAGATTCAAAGGATTTTGAAAAATGGGTGTTCTTGTTTATAATTTTCATATGTGTAGAAAATCAATCTATTGATTGGGGAGGGATTATTAGTGACAACCTACATAATCAATTGATTCACTTCAAAGAAAATCAATATCTCTATATGACATCATATCTCTTCTGTGCAATCACCCAAATGAAGGTATAGCTAGGTCTTGACACCAAGGGAATATTCAACAACACTCAAATTTATGACTATAATACACAACTCCGATTGGACAAAAGTCATAAACATTTCAAGAGGGTGAATGATGCATTCACTATTCTGATAGTTAGGATACTTTAGGGGAATACATGACTCGAGATCTCGCCAGAAGCAACCATTCTCATCAAGAAATATGGTAGCTATTACATCCAATTCCCAAAGTTCACTTACATCCGGGTAGGAGGATTTGATGGATTTGCGTACAAAATGCCTATATATGTTGATGATAAGCTCATCTTGATTGAGCTATGTAGACAAGAAAAATAAATAAACAAAAGATGCAAGGAGATGAGTAAGTCAAGAATTTCAATTCTTATTGGCCTAGGATATCATAGGTGTAGATCTTCTACAAATTCTCAAAACATTGACCAATCAGCAGTGAAGCTAAACATGCACTTTTACATTGTAAGAATCTCATTCGATAGCAAAAACTATCAAAGATAACTTGGATTTTGGTCTAGATTTTTATCATTTCCCTAAAATTGAAGATTTTTGGGAAGATTGTGAGGATAATTATGAAGTTCACAAAATAGATTGGATGAGATTCAATTTGAAGCAGAACAAGGATTTTAGATTTGATTAGAATGTAAAAGCTATTGAAGATGATGAAAAGATTTGGTTGATCTCATATACTTTGAAAATATTTAGGTGCAACCATTACCACCTATTATTGGGTGGAAGAAAAAGTCTAGTACATTGAAGATAGAATATCCTTAGCAAATAGAAAGATTGGGTTCGGCGAAAAGTCATCGAAGTCAAAACTATGATGTACCTTCAGGCAAAGATGATTTGTCAAGGAGAAAAATGACAAACAAGAAGCTTCTTTTTCTTCTCTTTCCCAACCTTCCAACATGATCTCTAGCTCTCAAAAAATTATGCAAGGAGGTGGTGATGACGAAGATGGACTTCTAAAAAGATCGATCTCAAAAGTATACGTGGAGATTATCCAAAAATCAAAAAGAAAAGATCAAAGCTAAAGGAAAGTACATTGAATCCTATATAGGAAGAAACTGAAGAGCAAGAGCCTATGGATCCTCTAGCTTATCTTGGTGGCGAAGATCAAAGCACAATTATTTCTCCTTCTATTCTCATCATTTCTCCACACCACGATGAATCTAATTATCCTCCTATTACAAAACCTTTAGCCTTACTAGTTGTCAAGGTAATTTCATGAGATACTTATTTTTCAGTTCTCTAACCCACCTACATCATTTGATCTATTGGCCTTAGGTATCCCAAGATTTTCATAGAATCCTAGTGCTCCATGGTTACAATAGAGCTTAGAAAAGAAGAGGAGTGTCACTCAGTTAGCAATTCTAGAGTTTGATACAGTTTCCAATCTAATTCAGAGGCCTACTAAGGCAAGAAAGATAAAATTCACATTAAGGTTGGCAATCAATTATTCCAAGAATATGTGCGTTGAAGTGGCTCAACCAATTTCAAAGAAAAATATGGATTAAGTTGATGAAAGTGATTTTAATATCACTAAGGTAGATCTTGGCCCTTCAACATATGCAGGTGATATTCATAATTTTTAGGTGTCTACAACCAATTTGATTCAAAGGACGAAAAAGGAGAAGTAGACAAAAGATCAACTCAAGCAACATGTGTAAATTTTGATCTCATATCTTAGGTGTATTATGGATACATTTGCCTTACCCATGGATTCATCCCCCGCTTCTGCAATTCCTATTTCTAAAGAAATCATAAAGTGTGCACAAAAATCTCAATCATATGGGAAGGTAACCGAAAGGTGGGTAGATTTGATGAAAGTGAAAGCTTTGGACTTCATCAAGAAAACTAAAGAGGTTTTTGATAAAGCAAGTGTTTAGAAGGAACATGTCACAAAAGAAATAAGAATAATGAAAGTGGAAGAGGTAATATGGTAGGGAATTCTAAAATATCTCCAGGAGATGGATCAAACGAGTGTTGATGTCTTGATCGCTGAAAGTATTTTCTCAAATTTTGAGGAGAATAATTTGACATGTAGTTTTAGAGCATAAAATGGAAACTTGTAACAATTAGTTAGATTTTGATAGAGCAGGAGAAGATTTTAGTGACTTGTGAAAATATAAAGATAAAGGTTCAAAATGACTTCTTATTGCTCAACATTGATACAATGGAAGAAGGTGGAATTTAGGATATAGATATTTAGATTATCAAGAATAAATTTGAAGATATGATCAATGTTGAATTATTCAATAGACAAGTTTTCAGTGTGGAGGTGATGAAGATTTTAAGTAGAAAATTTCTACCACTCTTAGTGTGTGTGATGATCATTCACCTGATTATTGCTAGAATTTGGAGGATATTCAAAAAAGTTATAAGAACTAAAAATTGAGAATGAGCAATGTGATCGTTCCTAGTAACAAGATCCTAGCCCAAGTTGTCAAAGTTTTCAAAATATTCAGAGCAAATTCTTCTCATCAGAAGCAACTTGCAACCCATAAGACTTCTACATAAGGTGTTAGAGCTAATGCAAATGGGAGAGAAGGAGTTTCTTAGTAACTACAATTGCACATGTGCTTATTAGTTTTCTAAGTTTTAAGTCACTTATTATATTTTAGTGTCATATTTTTGTAAAAGTGAATTTTGAATCTCATAACTATGAAAGGCTAGAAAGTAATCCTTTTTATGCAAAAATTGAGAGATTTCTAATTTCTAACTTAATAAAGTTATTTTTATTTCTCTTAAATATTGTAAAAAGGTATTTACTTGGGTAGTTATAAGTTGGTTATGAGTTAGTTACCAGGTAAAGCCTATATATTGAAGGCTTATGTTATTGTAAATGGACTTTTTGAAATTTTCACAAGTTTGAATAAGGGGATTTTGGAGCTATGCAATTCTATAAAGTATTAGAAAGCATTCTTGAAGGTGCATTCATGGTCTTTTCTATTGTCACCATTGAATATGTTTTTATGTTAAGTTGGCGACAACCTTTGTGATCCTAAATATTATTTGTGAATGAGAATGGTCAATCTTTTATGAATCACATTTGGAACATGTTCATTTCTTGGTATCTCGATTTGAATGTGTTGTCATTTTAAAAATCTAAAATCATTATGAAGCTTGTATGCATAGTCTATGATCTTGGTAATGAATTTGTTAAAGTTTATTTCCACTTAAAAATTCAAATAATGTCATACAAGGGAGTTGCCCCTCTCAAACATAGAGGAAGATTATTGTTTCACAAGCAATGTCTCCAATTGCTGGAGCATTTTTTCCACTTTTCCATTGGGTGAGTCAAGTATCATTTCAAGTTCCAGTCAAGTATCATTTCAAGTTCCAATCCTCTTACCAACAAGATCAATACCATGTTTAGGCTTATAATTAGTCTTCATGAATCCTAACATGTAGTAGTCTAGTTATTTGTCACTTGTTTGATCCCCAAGCCACACTCATTACTTTTTTTTTTCTTATACCAAATTTTTATATTGCTAGTAAAAAAATATTATAGGATCATTTTTTTTATATTTAACCTAGCTTGACCCCTTGTTTTTATGAATCCAATTCAAATTGTATGTCTTTATTAACTCTACTTTTGTAGTGGTTGTAGTATCTCTCTCCAACTTCTTTACTTTAAAATTCTTACAATTTTTAATTTTTCTATATTGGACTTGACTACTCTCTTGAATGTAGGTGTTTGGTGCTTGTTTATTGAGAATCAAGCTACGAAGAATAGAATAACTGGTGTGAATAATTGATATATATATATATATAATTTCTAGACTTTACTTTCAACATTTAATTTTCGTACTTTGGCTTACCTACGTCACCTAGTGGATTGAGCTTGCTAAAGTAGGGGCAAAATATTGAGTAGAAAATTGTGTCTTTTTTTAATTTTTACTCTATATTACACTAATTTAATGATCATGATTGTATAATGTTATACAACTAATTCAACTTGTTTCTTGGGCCTATTTCCTACACTAATTACAAAGATATCATATCCCTTTGTTTTAAATTAATTTTACATACTTTTCTAAACTTATTTGTAATTGGACTCCATTATTATTAAATGACATCACTACATTTGTGGTGGCATCCTTGATATTCAAATCAACAATATGGGTGCCAAAAATTGTTCCTTATCTCTTTAAATGGACAAAATTAAATGGTCTAATAATTTTCCATATTATCTCGATGACTTCTTCCTAATCTTTCATAAAATAATCTTCTTAGTTGCTAAACATAATTTATTCTACAACTTCTTCAACCTTTGTCCAAAAACATACTCTACAAGTTTTCTTTCTTATTGTCTCTTACACCTTTCTGGTAATCTTTGTTTTAGCATCTCTTTATATAGTCTTGATAGTTATATTAATTTGCATTGCTTTGTATTGAAATAAGTAAATCTTTGTTGCTTGTTCTATACCATAGAATGTTATATTTGCAAGTTTTTCTATCTAATTATTTCTTGCAAGTTCCTTTAACAATCCCTCTTTTTACTCTTAATTTTTTTGTTTCTATTTCCTTTCTCCTTCTTGAAAGAAGGAAGTTTATTATCTACTACTTCTTCTATTGCTCTCTATAAACATTTATTTCTATTGTTTATTGTAATTATTGGAACCTTGTTTCTAGTTTTTCTTAGTCTTGAAAACTCCCTTGTTATCACCTATTCTACCTCTTGGAAATATAGTGTTTCCATTTTTTTGTTTTTGCACACATGACACTTCTCACACACTATATAGAAGCTTCTAGATTATTTGACATTATTTCTTTAAATGCATGTTTACCTTTTTGGTACATAATACACTAGGATAAAATAACTCTAATCTTTCTATCTACCAATAGGGTTGAAAATTTAAGAGGCACAACCAAGGTAGGCTCCCAAGTAGTCCCAATCTCCCCCTTTTGTCATAGATTGTTTTAGATCCCAATTCTACTTATAGTGACCCCAACTCTAGTTTTTGGCTCTACATAGATAACACCCGTAGTTTATTGCATTCCAATCCCAAAACCCAAAGTTTGTAATAATAGGATGTAACCAAAAATAGATGAACTCTCCCACTTGTGAAGGAGTCCTCTATACATGCTCTTAACATAACCTAGTCTTTTTCACTCCATACTATGTAACTATTGTGTAACATATGAACGATGAAACCTTATAATCAAGAATGTTCTCTTTATTATAATCAAACCACTGTGCTTATTATTTACATTATTGTCTAGAAAGATGCTAAGACACCTACTAGTTTATCCTCTCCACAACACTTTTTAGATTCATCCTTTCTCCATATTTTGGGAGGAAGGAGTTAGGTGTTTGGTGGGTCAGTTCTATATAGTAAATGTCCATTCTCATGGCCAAGTGTCATTGTCTGGTTAAGAGGGATACCCTTTTAAGAGGGGAAGTTTTTGATAGCTAATTGTGTATAATCTTCAACTATGGAGACCATGTGGCTCTTAACTTCACCAAGGAAATTGTGGGTGTTGAAGGTATTAGTGAAGATGGCCCTCCACAATTGAAGGTGTCCATCCATGAAGAATTCATTTAAAAATTAGTAACAATAGTCCTTACTATGGAGCATAGGTTATGCCTTCTTCATATGTTATTTTCTTCATAGTTCTATGATATGAAGGGTGAATTTGATTCTTTAGGCTTGGACTTGTGGAGGGAAGATTTCAATGGTTTCATTGAAGGACTTGGGCCTTGTAAGGAAGGAAATTGTCACTATGTTTAGGGGGGTCAATTTAGTTAAAGGTTATTATTTAGATATTGGCCATATTGTGGAAAACCTACTCATCACCCATTCATAAGGGTACTTGGAGGTGTTTAGCATGTATTTGATGCCTATTTTAGAGGATGTTAGATTAGTGAGGACCAAGCAAAGGGAACATATATTTAATAAGGTGCAATATTTTAGCCTACGTGTTTCATGTTTGAGGTTTGGTTAAGTGGTGTAAAGGTGTAGTGCCTAAGGAGGATTTGGTAGAATGTAGCATAGATCTTCTTAAAGATGTAGGTCATTGGGGTGCTTATTTTTGGTGTCTAACTCTAAATATTATGGAATGGTTTTGTGGATTTGTGTTGGTGTTTAGTTTAATATGTTATTTTAGGTTTGTAACTTTTTATATAAAGTTATTCTCATTTGTGGGGTAGGGGTCCTTATAGATCCTCCATTAATGAATTAAGAAATCAATTTTAGCATATTACAATATATAATAATTTTTTTTTAAAAATTAAAGAGAAATTTAATGAGAGTATTTTAATATTAAAAACATTCCTTATGTTGTGGCTAGTATAGGGTGACATGACTAACTATGCACACACAACCATTTTATGCAAGAGTCTATAAAATATTTAAATACATTCATCAAATTTATAAAATAATACCTTAAGTCCATATTTTTGTTTTATCTTTAATCTTTTGTTACTTCTTTTTCTTGTCTCCTTTACAATTTCTAGGAATTTATCTGATATAATTATTTTGATATTTTATAAAATATTAGAAAAGAGTTTTGTAAATATAGTTACATAAGTACTAACTCCATTTCATTGTAGTTACAACTCTTAATGATCTAATATAATTAATGTCAAGAGCCATTTTATACAATGGTAGCAAGGGGGAAGTGTAATCGTGTGAGCATGTTAACAAAAAAACTCACCTTTCACCTTATATTCGACAATCATTTACCCATCAAAATATTAATATTTAATAATAAACTTAATATTTTCAAAATAAGCAACACATAGAATTTATGTGTCCATGCATATAGTAAATAAAATAGTTTTCAAGTAAAATAAAATATCTCTCCATTTTTTAAAAATATATGTATTTAAGATATGTATACTAATTATAATGTATAAATAACAATATTAAAAAAATATTCCTCATTATACAAATAATGAAAAATGATCCTAAAAAAGACATTAAATTGTCACTTCATTGAATATAATACAATAAAATGTTAGAAAAATAACTTTAATTACTATTTTCAAAATATTAATAAAAAAGAAAGTTTTATTCCAAACTTTTGGAAAAAAATACTTACTATTTTTCAAAATATTAATAAAAAAGAAAGACATGGTCCAAACTTTTGGAAAAAAATACTTCCAATTCAAAGTTATATGAATTATCATAATCGATTAAAAAAAAGTTGACCAAAAATTTAATTTGATTTTTCGATATAAAAATAAATAAATTTGATAATGATATAACTATATTTACACTTATTCTCTTCAAAATATTAGTAAAAAAGACATGGTCCAAACTTTTGGCAAAAAATACTTCCCATTCAAAGTTATATGGATTACCATAATTAAAAAAATTGATTAAAAAAAAACGTTGACTAAAAATTTAATTTGATTTTTCGATATAAAAATAAATAAATTTGATAATCATATTACTGTATTTACACTTATTCTCTATAAAATATAATTGAGAATCGTATAACCATAAAAGGAGACATATCGTATAGATTGTCAAAATTTCTAAGAGATTACACGAGATTGCATAATTGATGTTCAATATTTCACCATTTTTCCGTCAAGTTTAACGTCGTACATCACTTATGCAGATGCTGATCTAACCTCCAGAGTTTGTGATTAAACAGATGTTACTGATAACAACTGGTAAACAATGGAAAACGTTTGTCCCGTGGATGGAAATTTGTGCCCCACTAATACCGATAAAAAATGGTATATTCCCTGCTTGAGGATTAGAACAATCGACTCAGAAGGATAATCCAAAAGAAATAATGGTCCACAAAAAATATAAAAAAGTGTAGAAACGAGCAATTCATTAAACCTATAAATACTCGAAACAGCTACCAGCCTATGATTCTGTCCTAGACAACATTGTATTTAGACGGGGGCTAATGATTTGGGCGGCGTGACCCAGGGCCAAACACAACATATTTTCTTGCAGTGCTTCTTCCTTCTGCCAATCGAATTCCAAATTAATGTGGTCCCATGGGGGCTTAGGCTTGCTGAGCGGTACACGGAAGTGGAAGACCTGCCCATAGAGGGCTAACTGCAGAGACTGTGAATTTTGAGATGCGTTTATAAGGGGGGATTTTGTTAAAGGGTTTAGGGCTGTTTACAGGGTTTCGATGGATCCGGAACAGACGTTTTTGAGGGTTCATGCGCGATTGTCTGGAATGCTGGCGCAATTGCTGGCGCCCAGAGTAAGGATTTGTCTCGAATATGCCTCGCTTGGTGTTGCCATTGTTTTGCTTGGCCTCCTCCTGGTGATGCACGTGAATTTCGTTGCTCAGGTTAGAATAATTTTGTTTCGGATTTTACTTTGCCTCTTTTTTGAAAGGTTTAGATTGAATAGATTTTGTAAGATTTTTATTCTTGGGTGACATCTGATGCGTATTTTTGATTGAATTTGTTGAAATGTAAACAATTGATGTGCATTTTTGATAGAATTCGTTGAAATGTAAACAACTTATGTGTAATTTTGATTGAATCTGCTGAAATATAAACAAGTGACATGTATTTTAGCTGAATTTGTTGAAATGTGAAAAAACTGATGTGTTTTAGCTTAATTTGTTGAAATGTAGACAATTGATGTATATTTTGAATGAATTTGTTGAAACACAAATCACGTGCAACTTAATTGAATTTGTGTAAATGCAAACATTTATATTTTTAGATGAAGTTTTAGGGGTTTCTATAGAAGCCCCTAGTCAAGCATACCGAAAACTATATTAACTTATACCTATTCAAAACCAAAAAATCGAAAGCCAAACCCACACAGGAAAGGTGGCAAGTAACTAAACGGAACTATCTCAAAAAACTGAGAGAGACCTAACCAGACCCATGCAGAGGAGATGACCACACAGGGAGACAAAAAGTAACGGACAGAAGGCTGGAACCACCACATGGCCAAAGCAAAATACTGACCATAAACCAACATCACCATATCCAGGTATCCTCAGGAAAGCCGCAAAAAACTCCAGCCACTGAGACTGCTTGTAGGACCAACAACTGAGGATTCACTCTTCATTCTGCCGCACCTCCTATCACCAACTACCACCACTTGTTCTGGCACTGCATCACCACTACTGCCCGAGAGCTTAGTGCTTGGAACTTGACGCCATGTATTATCTCATATTTCTTCTCCACCCTTTTCAGCTTACCACCTGCCAAGGATGGCATTGTATGTGTGCTTGTGAGCTCCAAAGTGCCTAGTGCCTTGATGATGAGAGACCAAATGGCACTTAAGCACTAGATGAAGGTCCTGGCAGGGGGAGGCAAGTTCTTAAATATAATCATAAACAATTAGAAACTTGATGCAGTTTTTTCCCTGATCTGCAGGGTAAACTCTAGCTGGAGCTCAAACAGAGAATAGGAAATAAAGAAGAACAGCATACCTTTCCTCTTGATAAATAGAATTCATAAATAGGACAAATGAAATGTCCCTTTTCCTTAGGTCTAGGGTTTTTGGCTAGTTCCACGATTATAATGAAAACACAGAAAACTTCTGGAAATACAATCTGCTATTATTGTTAATTATGCTGATACCTCAATAATCTAGGATTATGAAACTGATAGACACCCAGCTCTAGATCAGAATTTCCAAAATATTCACCAGATCACAACTCAACAACATAAGTATATCAGATTGCTCAGAGGTAAAACATATCCCAGCAGAAATTTTATTCATAAAATGATGGAGCATACAGAGATTATTCTCAAAGCAGTACTTATCCAATTTATTGGAATAATTGTGGGGTCTGAAACTGATGTAAATCTTACAGCAATTACAATCTATATGGCGATGAAGTTCACTGGTGAGTGGATCTGCAGGTCTGAGGCGTGAAACCTGGTGTAGGAACAGTGTGTGAGGGTAACCGGAGGGTTTCTAGGGCTGCCCAACTGGTGTTGTTCCTTGCTAAACCCTAAGCCTGGAACTCCTTATTTCTGCGTGGGAACCACCTGCACAGGGCCTGGTAGCTTGACTGTAGGTGCAGCTGAGGTCTCCCAGGGACAGCAATGTGCAGATCGGGTGGTCTGAAGGCTGTTGTTCACTGTACGCTGGTCTGATCTGCCATTTTCTGGTAAATTCGCCCAGATCTCTGCTCAAGTCCCTCAGAGGTACCCTGCTGGGCGATTGGAGTGGCCTGCGGCCTACAACCACCTTCAATTTCTTCCCAAAACACTCTCAGAATGGCGAATTAATTCCTGGAACAGACCCATGCTAAGTTATAATGAAAACCTCAGATGTGAAAATGCAGATTGAATGGAAAACTTGATACGATAAGGTCAGGGGTTTCATCCCAACCTTGATGTCTGCTAGGGTTTGCATCCTGGCAGCACAATCCTGGAAACAGTTCCAAAATCATACCGAGACTTCCTGCTTGATGGCTGTGGTTAAACCAAAAATCAAATTTGTCTTTCTCTTTCTGTATGACTGTCTCCAAATACCACGAATGGCAAGGTGCTGGCAGAGGTTAAAAACCCAAACACTAATAATAGATACAGTAATATAACGAGCCTAACAAAAGATTGAAACAAGCTACCAATTGTAGAGTAATTCCACATTTACTAATATTAATCTGCAATTGTTAAATATGATCAAATCTATCAGATTATAATCAGAATAATGAACTTGAAATTATGAAGTTGATGTCAAATTAAATCTTGGATGTATGTATCATGAATTTCTAAGTCTGAATTTCTCTTATTGATGTTCGATCCTCAAGTGCAGAACATATATTAATTTTGATGTCTTCAAATGAGGATTGGATGTGTATTAAATATCTTAAGGGAGACACGTCCCATGAGCGGACTCCACACGTCCGCTCATGGGATGTGTCCCTTTATTTGTGCCATTTTGTCTAACTAACCACCCGATTACCAATCGGTGTTTAGTTACTTAACAAATGTATATGTTTACTAAGTTCGATCTGAACTTAACTTGCACAAATAAATAATAATATCCGATCTGGAAGTGATCACTGGAAATGATGCATGATCGGGTTTTAATGAAGAACATTCAAAGCCAATAATCTGCAAGTAATAACCTCTAATTGCAGATCGACAATATACTTGGGATGTAGCAGATTTCGATATATATAAATGATGATGTTGAATATATTCAATCATCATTTATATCTGACCGATGCTACCTTATTTCAACACTCCCTCTTAGCTAGGGAAGATAAGTCTAACCAAGTATATAGTGATATCACCTTGCTCGTGATATGAGGAGATATGGTATGCTTCTAAAAGTGTTAAGTCACATAACATTCTTCATAACACATCTTCATTATGGTATGTGCACTGACATCAAGTCACATGATGTCTACCATAATAAATCATGGCATATCCACGGATACAATTTATCCACGATGATTATCCCATAAGGATCATAATGATCTTCAACTGATATCAAGTCTCATGATATCTATCAAAATGTCCACGAGATACTATCATGACATATCCACAGATATCATGTCACATGATATCCATCATGATAGTAAAACTAATCATTGTAGAGTCGTCACCTTACAATATCAATACACAAGTGTTCATTATTAGAAAAGTCGTCACCTTTCAATAATGTACACAGGGGGAGAGGGCCCATGAAGTCATGGAGTCACACACACATGACAAAAGAGTTTACACATTAAACATCTTTTAAATACATTAGTACAAAATAAACAATTTGAATCTCAATCTCAATAACAATTTACATTTCAACCATACCAAGTTTCTTCCTGAAGTGTTCAACTTTAACTCTGGAGAGAGGCTTGGTGAAAATGTTTGCTGTTTGATCATTTGTACTAATATCAATCGAAGCTGGCTTGGTCGCTTGCTGTTCCCAGTTTGGAATCAGCTCTGTGTTTGCTGTTCTGTCCGTTTCCTCACCTTTGTAGGGATAGAGATCCGTCACATTGAAGATGGGCGAGATACCCATATCAGAAGGAAGAGCTATCTCATAAGCATTGGCGGAAAACTTTCTGAGAACCTTACAAGGACCGATCTTCTTCATTTTTAGTTTGTTGTATTCCCCTTTTGTAAATCTCTCCTTCTTGAGATGAGCCTAAACAAGATCACCAACCTGAAAATGTACTTCTCTTCTTATCAACACATTGTTTGTACTGCTGGTTTCTTCCCTCAATTTGCAATTTGACCTCTTCATGAAGGTCATGAATAACTTTGGCACAGTCTTCACCATTTGCATTTCTCCTCTCTAAATTACCAAAATCCTTGAGTTCAAATACACCCCTTGGATGCATACCATAAACAATATAGAATGGGCTCAAACTTGTGCTCCTATTTGGAGAATCATTATATTCAAACTCAGCTTGTGCTAAAGCCATATCACAATTGCCAGGTGTGTTTCCAACAAGACATCTCAATATATTGGATGCATACCATAAACAATATAGAATGGGCTCAAACCTGTACTCCTATTTGGAGAATCATTATATGCAAACTCAGCCTGTGCCAAAGCCATATCCCAATTGCTAGGTGTGTTTCCAACAAGACATCTCAACATATTACCCAAACTTCTGTTGACTACTTTTACTTGACCATTCGTTTGGGGATGGTAAGCTGAGCTGAAACTGAGGTGTGTGCCTAGCTTCTTCCAAAGTGTTCTCCAAAAGTGACCCACAAACTCAGTGTCTATCAAATATTATACTTCTGGGTATATCATGCAATCTCAACACTTCTTTGAAAAACAAGTTAGCTATATTTGTTACATCACTAGTCTTTTTGCAAGGAATGAATTGAACCATTTTTGAGAACCTATCCACAACTACAAAAATAGAATCATTGCCCCTTTGAGTTCTAGGCAATCCTACTACAAATTCCATACTTGCAGAATCCCATGGTCTATGTGGCACAGGTAGTGGTTGGTACAAACTAGTGTTTTGATTGCTACCCTTTGCATGTTGGCATACTCTACATCTTTCCACATACCTCTTTACATCAGCCTACATTCGTGGCCAATAATAGTATGTACTCAGCTGTAGGTAAGTTTTATCTTGTCCAAAGTGTCCTGCCAAGTTGCCACTCGAGATTCTCTCATTGACCCCCTAGGAATGCACAACTGATTACCTTTGAACAACAAACCCTCCTGCAACATAAAATCAGTCCATGATCCTCTATCTCTGCTGATAGAACTGCTGCAAGCTTCATATGCATCTTTGAAATCTAAATCAGTTACATATAACTCCTTCAAGCTCTCAAACCCAACATTGTTTGCTTGAATCTCCTATAACAATAAGCTTCTTCTACTTAACACATCAACAACCTTGTTTGCTTGCCCACTCTTATGTTTCAACACAAAATTATAACTCTGAAGGTATTCCACCCACTTTGCATGCCTTTGATTCAGCTTGTGTTGGCTGTTAATAAACTAGAGTGCATGGTTATCTATGTAAACAACAAACTCCTTAGGAAGCAAGTAGTGCCTCCATTTCTTCAAAGATTGTACCAATGCATAAAATTCAAGGTCATAAGCTGAATGTTTCTTCTTAGCATCATTTAGTTTTTCACTAAAATAAGCAACTAGTTTACCTTCTTGCCTTAGGACAGCCCCTATTGCTAAGCTGCTAGCATCACATTCCACTTGAAAGACTTTGTTAAAATCAGGTAACACAAGTATAGGTTGTTCAGTCACTTTCTTTTTCAGAAGTATAAAACATTTTTCAGCCTCTTGAGTTCATTCAAATTGCTTTTTGTGACCTTTTATAGTGTCAAGTATAGGAGCAACTATACTACTGAAATTTTTGATAAAATTTCTATATAAACTAGCAAGTCCATGAGAACTTCTTACTGCATAAACACTCCTAGGTGTTGGCCAATCAACAATGGCCTTAACCTTCTCCTTGTCCATCATCAATCCCTCACTAGATACCACAAAACCCAAGTAGACTAATTCAGTCTTCATAAAGGTACACTTCTTGAGGTTGATCAATATCTTCTCCTCATGCAACCGCGTCATAACCAGCCTTAAGTGTTGTAGGTGTTCTTCCTTAGACTTGCTAAAAACCAATATATCATCCAAATAAACTATTACAAACTTTCCCAGGAATGGTTTCAAGACTTCATTCATAAGCCCAAAGGGTATAACCATCCATTCATCCTTTTTCCAGTAACTCTTCAACCTGTTGGCCCCACGGTTGCCATTGCACCAAAAGATCGACCTGTTAATGCCTGATACAACTGCCAGAGTTAATGGATCCATGGGAGGCGGTTAGTCCATGTCACGAATCTCGAGGGGAGCACTGGCCATTTGCCAACAATCTCCCCCTCAGCATTATCTGAGGGGATTCGAACCTGACACCTTTGGCTCTGATACCAATTGTTGGCCCCACGGTTGCCGTTGCACCAAAAGATCAACTTGTTAATGCCCGATACAACCGCCAGAGTTAACGGATCCACGAGAGGTGGTTAGTCCATGTCATGAATCCCTTATCAATCCTTTTTCCAGTAACTCTTCAACCTGTTTTCTAATCTCCTCATTTTCCTTGGGAGTCAATCTATATGCAGCCTTGTTTGGTAGGCTAGCTCTTGGAACCAAATCTATATGGTGACTAATGCTCCTTGTTGGAGGCAACTGATTAGGAAAATCAGCTACTACAATATCCATATGTTCT
Organism: Sequoiadendron giganteum; assembly: GCA_007115665.2. Classification (NCBI taxonomy): domain Eukaryota; kingdom Viridiplantae; phylum Streptophyta; class Pinopsida; order Cupressales; family Cupressaceae; genus Sequoiadendron; species Sequoiadendron giganteum. The sequence continues at coordinate 515,367,541 of CM021107.1, read as the reverse complement.
TTCAATATGTCTTGTATCTTGTTCGGTAAGTCATCCAACTTAGTAGAGGTGAGTGCAACCTTAGGCTTGAGTACCAATGGATATTCCTACTTCTTCTTTCTTCATATCACATAAAAATTCTTTTCCACTCACCAACATAACCCTGCTGCTACTGCTGCTCTTATTGTCCACTTCTTCTCCTTTCAAAGGTAACGGTGCATATTTTTGACCATCCTTTTGAAAAGTGTAAGTATTGTTTCTTCCATCATGTATGGCTCTCCTATCAAATTGCCAAGGCTTACCAAGAACCACATGGCAAACATCCATGGACACAATGTCACACATAATAGCTGCCTTATAACTACCTATTTGAAACTCTATCAAGGCTTGCTCATCTACCAATAACTGACACCCTTTTTGCAGCCAAGAAAGTTGATAGGGATTAGGATGTTTGATTCTAGTAAGACCTAGCTTGTCCACCATTTCAATTGACATAAGATTATCAGTACTACTGTTGTCAATCATAAGTTTGCAGCACTTACCTTTATCTTTGCAATTGGTCTTGAATAAGGCTCTCCTTTGCATAGGTTCTTGACTCTCCTTTAGTGGCTTCAATAGTACTCTCTTGAACAACAAAGACTCTCTTGTCTCAGGTTCTTCTAAGTGATGAAAAGGTGATCCCTCACTCTCTTGTTTTGCTTGCACAATTTGATAACTTCTCTCAAGCCTTGTGTGGCCTTCTTGTGGAAATTCAGAATAGTCCCAACCTTTGTGACAATACTTGTTACACTTAAAAACATTTTCCTGCAAAACTTCTTCCTCTTCCTTGGTAATCTCCTCTTCCAAATGGTCTCCCTCCTCTGCTTTGGAAACCTCCCCTCTTTGGATTGGCTTGTCCACTGGAAGTACTTACTTTTTCACCTTGATGGTGCTGCTGTCCTCTTCCTCTACCTCTTCCTTGCTGATTTTACTTTCTCATAAGCTTCTCCTCTGCTTTAATGGCAAATTGATAGGCCTCCTCAAGATCTAGGGGACAAAAGACTCAATTCATCTTGCAAACTATATCTCAATCCATTAAGGCACCTAACTACCTTCTCCATTTCTTCTTCACTATGCCCTGATCGGATCACTCGTTTATAGGACTCCTCTATATATTCCTTCACGCTTATCTCGTTTTGCTTGAGATTTGGAATCTTTTGAACAGGTTAGTTTGGTAGTCTCCTGGAAGGAATTTAGCTTTCAGTTTGGCAACCATTCTATCCCAAGAGGTTATTTTCTTCTTGTTTTTCTTTCTTCTTTCCGACTGAACATAGTCCCACCACATAGTAGCGCGACCTTTGAGTCTTGTACATGCAAACTTGACTCGTTTCTCTTCTGCCACTTCTTCATACTGAAAATACTTATCAAGCTCATTAATCCAATCAATGAGTTCCTCTCCATTAAGGCTTCTTGAGTAGGTGGGGATCTCTATCTTGGGCTTTGGCTCCAATCCCCATGATTGCTCTCAGTAATCTAATTTCAACCCCATCAGGTTCTTTGTCTTTGTGAACCACCTCTTCCCTAGCTGGTGGATCCTCTTCTTCATTCTCACTTGCATCTTTAGTTATTACGCAAGTAATTGGTAAATTATTTTATGTATTAACAATGAGCAAACACGCTCAATAAATAAGTTACAAAGATTTACAAAATAAGAAAGTTTCGAAAAGAAACTTTAGAAGATTGAAAAATCGATCTTATCAAGAATAATACAATATATTACAAGTTGAGCATTAAATAAATAATTAGGAAATATTATTTTAATACCCTCCCTTAATGCTCAATCTATCAACTACACCAAGATGCCTCTTGAATTTGACAAACTTATATGGACTGAGTGACTTGGTGAGAATATTTGCTGTCTACTCCTTTGTCGGAACATACATCAACTGAACTAATCCGTCTTCAACAAGTTTCTCAATGAAGTGACAATGAGTTTCCACATGCTTGGTTCTTTCTTGAAAGATTGGATTCTTGACAAGTTTGAGAACTCCCCAATTATCATAGAACAAGGGAGCCAGACTTGCTTGAGATATTTGCATATCCGTAAACATCCGACGAAGCCAAACTGCCTCACAAGCTGCCTTAACTGCTCCCCGATGCTCTGCTTCTGTCGAGGAGAGAGCCACTGCACGCTGCTTCTTACTAGTCCATGTGATTGCACCAGATCCCAAATTGAACACATACCTAGATGTTGATTTCCTGTCATCAACCAAACCTGCCCAATCTGAGTCTAGAATCGTGACTCCTAGTGTAAAGAAGTCCATGATCAAAAGTGCCCTTCACAGAATGTAGCACACGCTTCGCTGCTACCCAATGATCAACGTTGGGGGCTGTCATGAAGCATGAATTGTAGCTTACTGCAAAACCGAGGTCAGGTCTAGTGGCAGTGAGATAGATGAGGCTGCCCACTAGTTGCCTGAACAAGGATTCATCTACTACAGGTGAGTTTGACTTGGCTGACTTGGCTGAACAAGGATTCATTTGAGTCTGAAGGCAGGTTTGCAATCTTGCATTCAAAACTTATCCAGTAGACTTTGAGCATATTTGGACTGGGAGATGAAGATACTGCTCTCGGTCTGCCAAACCTCAACACCTAAACAATAATGTAAAAGTCCCAGATCTGTCATGTCAAATGTGCTGCACAAATCCTGTTTGATCTCAGTGATCAAATGTACCGAGCTGCCATTAATGATCAGGTCATCCACATAGACAACAAGAATAAGAATATCACTACAAGTATGTTTGACATACAGATTAGAGTCAGATGGACTCCTCTGAAAGCCATGATTTGTGAAGTACTTGTCAATCTTGATGTACCAAGCCTGAGGAGCTTGTTTTTAGGCCATAGAGTGCTTTTACCAATCTGCACACCTTGTGTTCTTTATTGGCAACCTTGAACCCTAGAGGTTGCGTCATGTAGACTTCTTCTTTGAACTCATCGTTGAGGAAATCACTCTTAACATCCATCTGATGGACTTTCCAACCAAACTGGGTTGCTAAGGCAAGGACGAGCCGAATGGTACTCATCTTGGCTGTAGGAGTAAAAGGTCTCCTCATAGTCAATGCCTTCCTTTTGTGAGAACCCCCTAGCAATGAGACGAGCTTTGTACTTGTCAAGAGTTTTGCCAGCTTAGTATTTCACCTTATACACCCATTTGCAGCTAATGGGCTTCTTCCCTGGAGGAAGATCAAAGAGGACCCAAGTGTGATTCTTTTGAAGACTCTGGTATTCATCCTCCATAGCCTTTTCCCACTCAGGAAATCCTTTAGCCTCTGAATATGTCTGAGGCTCATAAACATTGTGAATGTTGGCCATGAGAGCAAAATTAACTGTATGCTATTGTTTGCTCTTGTTTCTGGATGATCTCCCCTCAATGAACTCATCATCATGAAGATCACCAATAGTCTTAGCCCACCATTTAGGCCGATGAGGAGAAGTGCCAACATTAAATGCAACAGGAGGAGCTGGAATTGGAACAGGTTCATCAGGTGGAAGATCAATATCATCTGGAGGAAAATTAGGTTAAGCATCATCAAAGATAGAATCTTCATCATCCCTCCCATCAGGTAGACCTAACGAAAGACAAACACCCAAATCAAAAGCCTTCAAAGGTTGATCCTCAAAATGCTGCATAGACAAGGAAATGTGAAAGAGCCCTCTTTCTTCATCAAAGACAACATCCTGACTGAAGACAAGATGATCAGTGTCTACGTCAATTAGCCGGTAAGCCTCACGGTTGTCACCGCACCTTGTGAACATAAGCTTTTGATTCTTGGAATCCATCTTTGAGCACTTGGCATCTAGAATCCATACATATGCTAAAGAGCCAAAGATTTTCAAATGACTAATCCTAGGTTTTCTACCACTCCAAGTTTCCTCAGGTGTCTTCCCCTTAACAGCGTGTGTAGGAGACCAATTAAGGAGATAAACTGCAGTGAAGACTGCTTTTGCCAAAAATTTATTAGGAACACTCCTGTGTTGTAACATGGAGTGGGCTATCTCAACAATTGTATGATTGCACCGCTCTACTACACTGTTTTGTTGAGGAGTGTAGGGTGTGGTTAATTGGCGTTTGATTCCATGTGTATCACAGAAGTTGGAAAAAGCAATAGAACAAAATTCCCTCCCATTATCTGACCTAAGAGTGATTATACAACAACTAGACTCTTTTTCTACGAAGGCCTTAAACTTCTGAAATATAGTAAACACATCTGATTTATGTCTAAGAAAGTACACCCACATTTTACGATTGAAATCATCAACAGAAAACAAGAAATACCTACAACCAGTAACAAAAGGTGTATTCATTGGTCCACATACATCAACGTGAACCAATTGTAGTACCTTAGAGGCTCGCCATGAGTCACCATCCTCAAACGGTGTCCTGTGTTGCTTCCCAGCCTGACAAGCTCCACAAACACCATGATGCTGAGTTTGAATGTCAGGTAAACCAACTACAAGTTCTTCTCGAGCTAACTGAGAGAGAGTGCACATTTAAGTGCCCATACTGCTGATGCCAAAGACTGGTAATAGTAGAGTTTCTAGCTGCCATGGCTAACTCCGGAGAATCACCTGTATCCACAAGTCTATAAAGACCATGATCCTCAATACCAACAGCCACAATGGTGCGAGTCTCCTGGTCAATAATGGAACATCTATGAGTACTAAATACCACATCCAGCTGAGGAGAATGCCGCATAATCTGACTAACTGAGAGAAGGTTTAGTTCCATGCTAGGAACGTAGTATTCATTGAGGAATATGAGATTCCTCCCACCAGACAACTGTGTACTCTTCACCTCCTCCAAAAATAACTGAGTTAGTGAAAGGAGAGAAGTCTGTGAACCAGTCACACCAATGTGTGAAGTGTTGCGAAGCACCTGAATCAATGTACCAGGTAGAGGACTTCACATGATCTGCAGGCCTTTTAGCCATAAAAGCGTAAAAGGCAGATTCATTTAGCTTAGTGTGTTCAACAACATTCACTTTCTGCTGAGACCCTCCCTGCTTCTTTTGTTCAAAAGCCAAACATTGACGACAATCCTTCTTCATGTGACCAAATTTGTGGCTATAATTACACTGAATGCTCTTTTTCTTAGAGCTGTTCTGAGGTTGTCTTGAGCTTTTCTGCTGCGAAGGTTGACCTTTCCCTTTGTTCTTAAACCAAGTCTTGGCTGCAAAAGCTTGCTTTGTAGAGGATTAAGATTCACTACTATCAAACTGTTGTTTCCAACAATCCTGCTATAGAAGAATAGAGTTCAGATCTGAAAACTTCAAATCAACATTAGTAGACGTAATGTTGAGAGTCTTGATGAAATGTTCATAAGACTTAGGTAGACTTTTCAGAGTGATTATGACCATGTCTTCCTCCTCCATTTTCCGACCAATAGCCTCCAACTGATCTCAGATCTCCTTGATCTTGTTCAAGTGTGCCTGCAAAGTTGTCTTCTCATCCATCATGATAGAAAACATGTCCTTCAGGAAGAACGCACAACTCTTGTTGGAAGTCTCATGAAGACCCTTAAGATGATCCCAAATCTCTGTTGCTGATTTGCCAATTAGAATCTGAGGTAGTTGATCATTTGTAACTGAAAGCTTAATGAGCATCACTGCTTCATGATTTTGCTCGTCAAACTTTTCCAGGGTTTTATCTGCCGTTGTGGGGCGAGTACTATTGTCGAGAACAAGTTGATTAAGGCAACGATATTCAAAGATGGTCATCATTCGTTGCTTCCAAGTATTATAATTTCTTCCGTTGAAACGTTGATTGCCTTCCAACATAATGTTGGTCAAAGAAGCCATCTTCACGCTTTTCGAGGCATGAAAAACGAGATACTGAGAAGAGGTTGAATGCATAAAACTTGAGGCATGAATTTCAATGTACTGAAACAGGTACAAGTACAAATTTGTTGGCATGAAAAGCGAGGTAAAAATTTCAGAGTACCCAGAAAAAACTGAAGGCAACCTAGAAAAGGTCTTGAAAAATCCACCAAGAATTTGCAATCAAAATATTTTTTCGACTGGAAACAAAGGATAAAAATCCTAGCCGAGTTGCAGAAACCTGAGGAGGAGCACTAGAGACACAAAAGAAAAATCGTGTGGCAACAAAACACGAAACCCTAGCCACCACGATAACACTTGAAAAACGTGAGCTCGGAGCCGTCAGATATAAATAATGGCGGAGGATAGACAATTCCCTTACACAAAAGAAGAAAAGGACATCATGTTTGCAGAACCAGACACAAAACACAGATGAAAAATGCGGGCAAAATAAACTCTTGTCGGCATCCAGTGGCGAGTCGCGTGTCTTCTGCATTTTTTTTTCAAATACTCTGGAACACGACCCAACAAATGCACACAGGCGGAAATTTGCACCAAAAAAATTTCGAAAAATTTGAAACAAAATAATTTCGAAAATAAATTATAATTTTTTCATAAAAAATTATTTCCTTGGGCTTTGATACCATATTACGCAAGTAATTGGTAAATTATTTTATGTATTAACAATGAGCAAACATGCTCAATAAATAAGTTACAAATATTTACAAAATAAGAAAGTTTCTAAAAGAAACTTCAGAAGATCGAAAAATCGATCTTATCAAGAATAATACAATATATTACAAGTTGAGCATTAAATAAATAATTAGGAAATATTATTTTAATATTAGTAGGTAATCCTCTCCTCTATGCCTACTCTATGGCATCCATCCTCGCTGTAAAATTCTGCAACAATTCAAGAATCCCTTGATCTACATCCCTTTTGACACCTCTTCTGACACCTCTTGGCATTCTTTTGGGTGTCATCTTGCCCAATCTTACCCTGCCCAATCTCTTGCTGCTCTGATACAAAAAATTGATGGCTGTGGTTAAACCAAAAATCATATTTGTCTTTCTCTTGTTGTATGACTGTCTCCAAATACTACGAATGGCAAGGCGTTGGCAAAGGTTAAAAACCCAAACACTAATAATAGATACAGTAATATAATGAACCTTACAAAAGATTGAAACAAGCTACCAACTGTAGAGTAATTCCACAATTACTAACATTAATCTGCAATCACCTCATTCTTGCAACCAATAAAATTAAAGAAATTAAAGACAGGGCTCGAGTTTCAAATGATTTAGATTATAGAAACCATGGTATATTAACAACAAAGAAGTATGTGAGCAAAAAGTCAATTCAACACCTCCTTACACAGTTGCACAACAAAACAAATCTCCATGACAAATCACACATCTCTTTGCTGGAGATAAAAGGCAACAACGCACAACAATCACAACTGAGCTGTAGCAGCGCAATGCAGAGATGATTTTGTCATCTGGAGATCACTCCTCTAGCAGTGATCTATTACACCCCTACAACTTATTAATTCCATGCCATTTCCCTCATACCTGTCGATGCTCTTTTCTTTTTCTCAATTGCCCCATCAATTAATTGCTTCTTGTCTTCTTTTTCTTGTGTGGATGTGTCAATGTTTTTATTTGTTGCATGTTTAAAATTGTCTTCAACTCAGTGTGGGTCCACTCCATAAAACCACACCCTTATTTCAAACTCAAACCAAAATTTTGGAAAAACCAAAACCAAAACCACACACCAAACAAAAGCAAATGAAAAAACAAAACATAGAGTTGATGCTCCTGCATCACTGCTCCTTCCTTGTTACAAAAACACACACACATATATATATGGTGCTTGGAGGAGGACGCTAGGGCCCCAAAATAGGTCGACAAGAACATAATTTTTTTTTAAATTTTATTTATTTAAATATAGGTCGGCCTAGAATCAGGTGCCAAAAATAATTTCCAATTGTTTTATTTTATTGTATAAAATTAATGTTAAATTGGTGTTAGAAAAACACCTTTTTCACACTACTGGCTGACCCAGCTAGGGAGGGGTCATTACAATCCTCCCTTCCCCAAATTGCTTGCCCTCAAGCAATTTCAAACTTGGGTGCTCAAAAATCTTCACTCTTTCCCATGTAGCATCCTCAAGTGTAAGATTCTTCCACTTCACCAAATATTCAAGAATAACCTTGTCTCTCAACTTCTTTTCTCTTATATCCACAACCGCCTCAAGCTCCAAAATCAATTTGCCTTCATCATCAAGTGGTGGCAGCTTTGATGGAGTAATCTGGTGTCCAAGGGTCTTCTTAAGGCATGATACATGAAAAATGTTGTGAATTCTGCTGTTCTCTAGGAGTTTCAGCTCATATGCAACTTCACCAATCCTTCTCAGGATCTTATAGGGTCCATAAAATCATGGTTTCAACTTCTTAGCACCACTTACCTTGAGGGTAGATTGTTTGTAGGGTTGTAACCTCAAGAATACCATGTCTTCCACCTTAAAAACTCTTTCAATTTGGTGGCGATCGACATACATCTTTTGCTAGTTTTGGGACTGCTGTAGGTTCTCTTTGAGTGCCTCCACAATGTCTATACTTTGCTGAATCAAATATTTTGCTCTTGGTACTCTACTATCCGAAAGAATCAAATCCATGAATGAAACATCGTCATAACCATAGAGTGCCTTGAAAGGAGTCATACCTATAGACATGTGGTAAGTAGAATTGTGGCAATACTCTCCAAGGTGCAGCCATTTGACCCATGCTGTTTGCTATCCTGCAACATAATTCCTCAAGTAACCTTCTATCGATTTGTTCACAATTTCTGTTTGCGCATTGGTTTGAGGATGATAGCTAGTGCTAGGGGTCAATCCTGTGCCCGTTAATCAAAAAACTCTTGCCAAAACTAGCTGGTAAATCTTCTGTTCTTGTCACTTACAAAGTTCTTTGGCAGTCCATGAAGTCTAAAAACCTCTCTAAAGAATAGATCAGCAACTTGTGAGGCTTTGTACTTTGAAGAAATAACATGAAAATGAGCATATTTAGTGAGCTTATCAACAACCACATAGATACAATCCTTACCTTGCAGCTTTGGGAGCCTTGTGATGAAATCCATGGGGATACTTTCCCATTTTTGATTAGGACTGGGCAAGGGCTGCAACAAAGAAGTTGGAAATACATGCTCTGTTTGGTTTTGTTGGCACACCAAACACTCCCTAACACGCTTTAACACATTAGTTTTGAGCTCTTTCCATGAAAAAACGTTCCCTTGTTTGTATGTCTTGTAGAAACCTGGATGACCAACAAGTGGTGTGTCATGACATGCCCTCAAAATTCTTTTCTTCACCTTTGATTCCGATACAAGATACACCTGATCTTTGTAGAGGATGAGCTCATCAACCGCTTTGAACTTGTCCTTGTAACTTCCCATTCAAAATGTCATTAGTAGCTTTGTTCTTAGCATATTCAACTATTATGGAAGCCTTCCAATCAGCAAATATATCACTCATAGAGCAGAAATAAGGTTTCCTAGAGAGTGAATCGACCACCACATTATTCTTTCCCTTAACATTCTCAATGTCAAAATCATAGGCTTGTAGTTTGCTTACCCATTTTTGTTGTCTATTATTCAAATCCTTTTGATTGAGAAAAAAATTCAAGTTGTTATGATTTGTTTTGACCACAAACTTCCCACAAACCAAGTATTGTTTGAATTTGGCTAGTGCATGCATGATGGCCAACATTTCCTTGTCAAAAATACAGAAGTTCCTTTTTGTCTCCTTGAGTTTCCTACTCTCAAATGTTATGAGATGTCTATTCTGCATCAATATTGCTCCAATCCCCTTCCTTGAAGCATCACACTCTAAGACAAAAGGAAGTGAGAAATCTAGAATATCTGAAACACTATAGGAACTCATTACCTCCTCGAGCTTATCAAAAGCTCTCTGTGCTGAAGAGCTCCAAGAGAAAGCTCCTTTCTTTGTCAAATCTGTCAATGGGGCTGCAAGCAGTGAAAACCCCTTAAGAAATCTCCTATAGTAGCTGCAAAGTCCCATAAATCTTCTCAAATGTGTCAAATTCCTCGATCTTGGCCAATCTTGTATTGCCTTTATCTTTTCCTCATCCACGCAAACTTCTTGGGCACTAATCTTAAATTACAGAGATAATATTTTCGTTGAACCGAATTCACATTTAGATGCCTTGGTGTAAAATGAACGCTGCTAAAGTATGACAAGCACCTCATCTATGTGCCTCAAGTGATCCTCCCATGTCTTACTGAAAATGAAGATGTCATTGAATAAAACCAACACAAATTTCCTCAATTACAAAATAAATACATGATTCATGCATGACTGAAAGGTGGCAGTTGCATCAGTCAACCCAAAGGGCATAATCAATAACTCGTAGTGTCCATAGTGACTTCCAAAGGCTATTTTGTGCACATCTTTATCTCTAACCCTTATTTGATGATTACCCCGATCGTAAGTCAATCTTGGAGAAGTACAGTGCACCATGAAACTCATCTATCAACTCATGGATCTTGGGTATGGGCTAGCAGTTCTTGTTCATCTTTTTGCTGAGGGCTCGATAATCAATGCACATCCTCATAGTCCAGTCCTTTTTTTTTACCAACACCATGGATGAGGCAAATGGGTTGGAACTAGGATGTATGTGCCCCATGTCCAATAGCTCCTTAATAGTCTTTTCAATCTCCTTGTACCTCTTGGGATGATGGTAAGGTGTAATGATGATAGGTTTTGCTCCTTCTTCAAGCTTGATCACATGTTGAAAACCTCTATTTGGTGGTAACCTGGGAGGAATGTAATGTCCCCTTTTTGAAATAGAATTTAATAATAAAATTAAAATATTAAAAAGAAGTAAAAATAAAATATAATATAATTAAGTTTAATGAATGGTCAAAAGGCATGAAATGAAGAGTTGTGACTCCCTCAAACATGAGATATAAAAGGGAGAAGAGTTCATTTGAAAAAGAAAAAGGAAAAAAGAAGGGAGCATATGAATCAAGGAGGGATTAATGGAAGAAGAAAGGAATGGGAAGAAAATAAGGAAGTGACTCTTTCAAAGGGCAGAAATCATGAAGGGTTGTACTCTTTCAAAGGGTGGTAATTGTGAAAGGTTCTGACTCTTGCAAAGGGCAAACATGATGAAGAGGTGTGACTTCTCCCTTACATTGGAAGATATAAAGGGGAGAAGGTTTCATATGAGGACATGCAAGAGAGATCAATTTGGAAAAATAATTTATTATTCTAAAAAAGGCAGCAATGAAGGGTGGTGATTGAATTTTTATGAAAAGTGGTGACTCTTTCACCAATAAAGTATAAAGGAGAAATCATTCCAACCATTCAAGGATCACTTATCAATCATCACTCACCAATGCATCAAATCAACACTCATTCAATCATCACTCATTAATCCATCATATCAAACACACAATCAATCAGCAAATCATCATCATAAATTATCAATTCATTCAATCAATCAAACATATAAACATCCATTATTCAAACATCAACTATTAAAGCATCAACCATTCTAGCCTCAAATCATTCAAATATCAATCACTAAGACATCAATAAGCAATTGAAAGAATTCAAAAATAAAATTGAAGAATAATTTTAGAATATAAATTAAGAACGACCATATAAATATTCTGTAGAAATTAAGTTATTACAACCATGTTTGGAATCAATGTGAAATGTTTGATAGGAAGATGCAGCAGTACTGGTTCCCTTATCAATTACGCCAACCCCAAGATGGATGTGCCAATGCTTGGGGCCAAGGGGCCGAATGACTCGAAGGCTCATTCCATGCCCTTGGGCTTGATTGAGGAGGACCAGCTCCTAGCTTCCTATCATGCTTTCCCACCAAATTCCTAATATGGTTGGCTGTTGGAAATAAGCTATGAAATGGACCCAAATGTATTTAGGATATGGTGTTTTCAATAGGGATTATCTATGATCATAATACTTGATGTTATTTAATTATGTTTTTCACTAAGTTCTATTGGAGTTGTGTAATTTATTTATAGATACTCTTTGCAAATACATTGTATTGTTGGAATTCTTATTTTTGGGCAAAGATCAGGTATATCCCCAAAAGGGGACATTACAAGGAATTTCATTAAACACCTTACATTGCTTGTTTAGGATGGATTGGATGTTGATGTGGTAAGATCTTCCATCCTTGGATGGACTTGTATTTGTAATCAAGCACTTTGCTGGCCAAGCCACTTTGCCTCTATGAAAAGACCTCTCCATCCTCTTAGCCGAAATCATCATGGGACCCCCATTGGAAAGGCCACGAAGAACTACCTCCTTCCTAGTAGATTTGAACTATCTCCTAATCACCAAGTGAGTGCAACCATTGTACTCCTAATACCAACTTTGCCTCACCAATGCCAATCACATAGAGTCAACTCCAACCACTGAATCCTTTGGTTGCATGGAATAGTATATACCCATCTGTGATTGTGACATTAAACCCTTGAAAATCTATTGTCCTCAAACCCATCTTAGCCACCAACCCTTCATCAATAAAGTTGTGGGTGGCCCCACCATCGATCAAGACTATCACCCTTTGGTCTTGTAAGACTCCTTTAACACGAAAAGAGTGATATCTAGGTGCTTTTGAAAGTGCTGCAATTGTGCCACTTGGATGCTCTCCTCTTTGGTCCTCATGCTCAACCTCATCCGCAACAACCTTAGGCTTAGGTTCATCTACTTCTGAATCCTCGTCGGAAACCACTTCTATGTAATGTATTTGTTCCTTACCCAAAACCTTTGACCTGGCTGCCATGGGTCTCTACAAGTGAAGCATATTTTTTTCCTTCAAAGTTCGTTCTTCGACTCCTTAACCCTGTTTGGTTTTGGGGGTAGTGCCTTAGGTTGAGACTTGAGGGAAACTCTTTTGAGGTGGCTTCCTGTGCTGAATCAGTCATGCATTCTTGGAGTCAAATTTTTTTTTGGCCACTGAATCCTCCAAATTTAGTGCTCTCGTGAAGGCCTCTTGCAAAGAGTTCGGATCAAATGCCCTTTCCAAACCCTTGAGTGGTTCAAATAGGCCTTCTACAAAAAGAACTATGTGCCTCTTCTTCGTCACATCTAGAACCATCAGTGACAATCTCTTAAATTGTGCCACATAGTGCTCTACGTGCCTTCTTGCTTTAATTGTGCTAGCTCTCTAAAGTGAATCTCTGGATCCTTCCTATCAAATCTCTCCAATTTTTGGCTGAACTCTTCTAAGGTTGTGATTGAGTCATGTCCTTGGGTCACCATGCCATGGTACCACCACTCATGTGCTACACCCTCAAGATGCAAGGTGGCGAACTTGATGGCTTCTTCCTTAAACATGGGGTTCAAAGAGAAGCAAGTATCCAATTTCTGCAACCATGCTCTAGCTAAACAACTTCCGGATCCATTAAAAGTAGGTATTGTAATCTTTCCTAAATGTTGTTGTATGTCTCTATGGTGGGGCTGCTCTTCATACCTTCTCCTCCTATGTCATTTCTTTGTCGTCATGTCATAATACTTTGTGAATGTCATATCACGGTGGATGACTGGACTTAGAGCACTATAATTAGCTGGATACCTTGCCATCTCATCATCAAAATTAGGTGGTATTTGCTGCTCTTCTTCCAGTGGGTCTTCTCCTTTTTGTAAAAAATTGGCTCTGAATGTCTTGGCTGGAGGGTTAGCTGAAACTCCCTCATTGCCTTAGTGACTTCCTTCAGCACCATTGGAATTGGATCTTCCAGCACTTCATTGTTGGTTCATTCCGCTTAACGTTCTCACAATCTTTGCCATAGACTCCCTTGGGGAGGACTGAAATTCTTTGGTCAGCTCTTTGTTTTCAGTCCTAATGACCTCTTGAATGTTGATCTCTTCATTTCTTTCGCTGATAGCTTCTTCTTTCCTCTTTTCCCTTTGTAGATACCTAATTTCACAGTCACTTTTCAGCATAAATCTGCATCACACACCCACATGCTGGCAGAAACAAAGACTCTGATATCACTGAAATGCCCCTTTCCCTTAGGCCTAGGGTTTTTGGTTAGTTCCACAATTATAATGAAAACACAGAAAACTTTCTGGAAATACAATCTGCTATTATCATTAAATATGTTGATACCTTAATAAGTTTATAACAGTGGATTTTTTAAACTGATAGACACCCAGCTCTAGATCAGAATTTCCATAATATTCACCAGATCACAACTCAACAACATAACTATATCGGATTGCTCAGAGGTAAAACATATTCTAGCAGAAATTTCATTCATAAAATGGTGGAGCATACAAAGATTATTCTCAGAGCACTACTTATCCAATTTATTGGAATAATTGTGGGGTTTGAAATTACTGTAAGTCTTACATCGATTACAATGTATATGGTGATGAAGTTCACTGGTGAGTGGATCTGCAGGTTTGGGCATGAAATCTGGTGTGGGAACAGTGTGTGAGGGTAACTGGAGGGTTTTTAGGGTTGGCACCCAACTGGTGTTGTTCCTTGCTGAACCCTAGGCTTGGAACTCCTTATTTTTGCTTGGGAACCACCTATGCAGGGCTTGGTAGCTTGACTGTAGGTGCCGCTGAGGTCTCCTAGGGACATAAATGTGCAGATCGGGTAGTTGGAAGGCTCTTGTTCACTGTATGTTGGTCTGATCTACCATTTATTAGTAAATTCGCCCAGATCTCTGCTCAAGTCTGTCAGAGGTACCCTACTGGGTGATTGGAGTGGCCTGCGGTCTACAACCACCCGCAATTTCTCCCCAAAACACTCTTAGAATGGCGAATTAACTCCTGGAACAAACCCACGCTAAGTTACAATGAAAATCTCAGATGTGAAAATGTAGATTGAATTGAAAACCTGATAAGATATTTGGGGGTTTCTTCCCAAACTTGATGTCTACTATGGTTTGTGTCCTGCAACACAATCTTGAAAACAATTCCAAAATCATATTAAGACTTCCTGCTCCTCCCTGTTACAAACACACACACACACACACACACACACACACACATATATATATATGGTGCTTGGAGGAGGGCACTAGGGCCCCAAAATAGGCCGACAAGCACATAATTTCTTGTTTTATTTTATTTATTTAAACATAGGTAGGCCTGGAATTGGGCGCCAAAAATAAATTCCAATCATTTTATTTTATTTTATAAAATTTATGTTAAATTGGTGTTAAAAAATACCTTTTTCACATTGCTGGCCGACCCAGCTAGGGAGGGTTCATGACAACAAACCCTTTTTATTTCTGGATTTCATTATAGTAATACATTCTCTTCTCATGGCTTCTGCTGCCCAGACCCAAATTTTTTCTATAATCCTGACAACACACTCCCTCCTAATAAACAAAAATTGCTATCCTAACAAGAGAAAAACTCCTAAATAACCACAACAACAGTTACAAATCCACAATTGGTATTTGTGCTTTTATTACTAACATAGGCGAGCTGAGAATTGTGAAGGAGGCATTAGGTATGGATGATGTAGATTCCTAGAAAGTGGCCATAGACAAGGAGATGGTTGCATTGAAGAAAAATGACACATATGACTTAATACCTTTGCTTGATGGACAAAAGCCCCGTTGTATGCAGATGGGTTTTCAAAGAAAGATTAGTTTAGATGGTAGTGTTGAGAAGTGCAAGGCAAAATTGGTTGTGAAGGGATATTCTTAGGTTGCGGGTGTAGAGGAGGAGATTTGCTACCCTCGAGTCTCGAGACAAGCAAGAGTCTTCAAGGAGCAAATGGTCCTCAACTACCTCAGACTACCTTATAAGCTGAAAAGGAATAGAGCTCAAGTGACAAGGTAAAAAGGCAAGAGTTCCAAAATCAGAAAGAGCAGGTCACAGAGGTCTTCTGGACAGATTGACAAGCTCTCGGCCAAGGATGACAGTGCGGCACACGGACAACGTGGCATGTTGGCGTCCTAGAGACGCACTTGTCTCTCATATAGACTGAAAACAAAGGCTATCACAAAGAACAACAAAGTGACTATTGACAATCTGATTGCTAGGAATTTTTTTGAGAATGCATAGAAATAACATATGATATAAGAGAACTAAAATAAAGCTAACTAGATTAAATACAACTTAAATGGAATGTAAATGACAAGATGAAAGAAAAGAGAGAGAAAACACTCACAACCAATCGATCGATGAAGCCTCCAACAAATGGATATCTTTTAATACTTGCACACATAAGACCGAGGAAAATTGTTGGGTTTGTTTAGGGGCTTGCCTTAGTCAAACCCCCGTTTTGATGTTTCCACCTCCATGGACAGCCAAATAGATAGATAGAGAAAATAATAAACAATGAAATAGATAAATAGATGAGATAGACAAATGCAAAGAGAAGGGATGTGAGAAATCCCAAGATGCTCAAAGACACAAGACAAGAGAGATATCACCTGCAAGGCTTGAGGAAGCCAAAGAGAGAGAGAGAGAGAGTTGTGAGAGCCAAGAGAGTAGTAGAGAGTGTTATGACAACTTTAGAGTGCTGCAGCAAACAAGAGAGCTGTGCAAGCAAGAGAGCAAGAGAGAAAGACACCAAAATATCCGAGAGAGGAGAGGAGAGACCAAGAGAGAAGCAATAGAATGAAAGAGATAGATTTAAAAGAGAGAAAACGACGGAAAAGAAGGTTCCCGAGTCGTTACAAGGTGTCTCGAGGCATTACCACCGGCAAAAGTAGCTGACAAGTGGCAACACTCTTGGGAACAACTATTTGAACGCTGAAATGTCGTGGGACACTAGCGTGGTGCGTGGACGTCCGTGTGGCGCACTAATGTCTAGACAAATCACATTCAAAGACAGTGGGAATGAGGAAAGCACAAGGTTTGCCGTAAAGTTGATGCGCAAAGGTAGTTGCTGAAAAGGGGTCCTGAGCATCTTGAGAGGGGAAAAGGTTGATGCAAGGGCTAAAATGAGCCTACACAAATATTAAGGGAATGGACACTAAACTGGATACAAAAGTGTAGGTGAAATTGCAGGGGGTGCAATTTTATGACATTACAGTAGGAACTTATTATCGTGATATTTTCTCTCCAGTTGCTAAGTTGACATCCATTCAGTTTTATCATCCATTAGAACAACCTTTGACCTCGAGGTTGAGCAAATGGATGAAGACAACTTTTCTTAATGGTGATATAAAGGGAGAAATTTACATGATATAGTTAGAGCACTACATTGAAAGAGGTAAAAAAAATTGGTTTGTAAGTTGAAGAAATCTTTGTATGGTCACACAAGCAAATCTCGTAGGATGTGTTATGAAAAGTTTGATTCTTTTGTGTTGGGATTGGGATTTTTGAGTTCCAAATTGGATCATTGCATTTATTATAAGATGAACAATGATTGTTTCCTTGTTATCACATTAAATGTTGATGATATGTTGTCTTTTAGTAATGGTGAGGGCATGAATTATGAATTGAAGTCTCAACTTTTAACATAGTTTGAGATTGAAGACTCAGGGGATGCCGAGTCCATCTTGGGGATAGAGATTAAAAGAGATAGAGCTAATAGAAAACTTTGGTTAGGACAAAGCAAGTATGTGAACTCAATGTTGGAGAGATTTTGCGTGACAATTTGCAAAAAATTGTGTGTTCCTATTTTTGTGGGGAAAAAATTATACCTTATGCTAAGTGTTTAACTTCTCCTAGTGAGATGGAGGATATGGCCAAAGTACCTTATGCTAAGTGTTCAACTTCTCCTAGTGAGATGGAGGATATGGCCAAAGTACCTTATGCTAGTGTTGTTAGGAGCTTAATGCACGCTATGGTTTGTACAAAATGTTACATTCTCAAGTAGTAGGAGTTGTTGGCCATTTCATGGCTAATCTTGGATGATTACATTGAAATGTGGTGAAGAGAGTCTTCACATATTTGTAGGGTGCTTCGAATTATTCAATTTGTAACTACATTCAATGATTAGTTGTGGATGTGTGGATTTAGTTTGGGCTGGGGATGTTGATAGTAGAATATCCACTAGTGGATATATTTTCACTATGTTTGGTTGTGCAATTAGCTGGATGAGTGACAAGCTGTGGTTGTTTTGTCCACTATAGAAGTAGAGTAAATGATAGCTATTCATGCTTGTAAGGAAGCCATTTGGCATAGACAATTGTATGGCATTCAGAGTGCCATTTTTTTTGCAAAGAACCCAACCTTTCATGCGAGGACGAAGTATATTAATGTCTAGTAACATTTTGTTTGTGACATGGTAGATGATGGGAGGGTGATGTTGGAGAAAGTTGACACTTTGCAAAATGTTGTAGATGCATTGATGAAGTTAGTGAGCACAAAAAAGTTCCAAGTGGTATTATGAATCTATGGGCCTCTTAGCCCCTAGCAATTAGTTCACAAGTGTGGGTAATCCTTTTGCTCCTGCAAGGTGTTAAACAAGTGGAAGAATGTTAGGAAAGGTGTATCAACCTTGCTTCTAATGTTAAGATCACAAATAATGTGATTTTAAAGCTATAGAATAGAGACTCAATTTCTAGATTATAGAGTTCGTTTTTGGCCAAAATAAATATTCTGGGTTGCTTGACATCGCTTCCAAGGATGCTCAATGCGTAGATTTTTTTAAGCTCTACAATTGAAAAAAGGGGCCCCAATGGCTTTTGGATCAAAAGGTATGGCCTCTCACATTGGAAATATAAAAACATTGAGGACACATAAAAGAATTGTAAGGGAGAGTTACACTTGTTGACCAACTTCTGATGTGTGTTATGACATGTCATAAGCATCTTTGAATGGAGAGCATGGAGCCAAAATGGAATGCCCAAGTTGGTGAATGGATTATGATGAGCTTATGGTGGGTGGAAGGAATATACTATTTTTAGCCTAAGGACTCATCTTGGGATTTGGGTGTTGGATTTCTAACTAGGGATTCATTTGCCACATTTTAGGTGGTTTTAGCTCATGGTTTTGTAACTACCATTTGATGGTTTCGTGTATGGTTTCTCCCATTTATTAGGTGTTTGAGATGGAGGTTTTTATAGTGAGCTTTGCGCATATGTTATGTTGCTATAATTACTCTAGATCTCTAGTTGATGATACTCTTTTAAAGACTTAGACTTTGCAAGTGTATTGTAACTTTTGATTATTGAATATTACATTTACTTGCTTTGGAGTGCGGGGTTTTTCTCTTGAAAGAGTTTTCCCCACCTAAGTCAGTGTGTTATGGTCTATTGCTTTTTTGTTTAATTCCTTGTGATTAATTTAATTTTTGCACATATTTCCTCCCATAGATTAGTGTACGAAATATATTTTGCACATCTGCTTCCTTTCAACTTTGATCCATATCAAACAGATTCATCCTACCGATAGATTGCTGCGGGCATGGTAGCATTCCATTTACATGGCATTGCAACAGGAAACTAAAAGTGTAAATGGAATTCAATTGCTTGGTTTTAAAACAGGAAAAACAAGTGAAAAACTTGGCCAATTAAAAGTGTTAAAATGCTCATAAAAATATGGAAAAGAAATGCTATTGCTACTTTATAGCAAATAAAGTGCATATAAATAGAAACTAACTTCAAGTTCAAACATAAACATAAATAAAATTTGATGTTGCCAATTCCTCTCGAATTCTCAACTAAAGTCATAAAATTTGATGGTGTACCCAAGACAACTAAAGTCTTAAAATTTCAAAACAGAAGTTGAAAACACAGCTTTTGAGATTCCTAGACTGCACTCATGATCGTCAAAAGCCTCATTCAAAATGGCCAAATCATCTTCATCAAATCAGGGCTCCTCTTTAGCCACAATCCATTCTGATTCAAGATCAATCTCATCAAGGTGAATTGGTTGATCATCTTCGACACAACTTCAGGTTAGCACTAGATAAGTTCTCGATCTACAAATTATGAACTTGAACCACTTAAAATCATAAATAGGAAAGTTAAATTACTGATTATTATTAAACTTCATTAAAGTTTAGCAGAATTTAAATTTTAAGGTGAAGATGAAGGTTGGGGTGGATTAAGACCAAGTCATTCATTTGCTGTTGGCTCAAGTGGTTTCATTTCTTAAATTGTACATGTTCAAACACATTCCATGAAGGGTCACAAACAGAAGAATTGTTGGCTGGCTTAGAATTCTTAATATCATCAATCATAGTGATTTGGTTTCTTTGCCAAAGTAGTCCCATCGTTAAATTCCATCTGCTAGCCACTAGACCAAGTTATCTTATAGATTATGTGCATTTCCTGCCATGAATTTCAGTGATTGCCTATCTTTGGGATGTTCTTTTTGGTAAAAGGTTCTCTAGCAGTGAGTAACTTTTCTAACTTTTGCATCACTGGTTGCTGTGTTATCGTAAACAGCCATTCTTATGCAAAATCTGAAAAAAATGCTGTGTTGGCTGTGGATACAAGTTCCCATTTATAATGACATGTTAAATCATGTGAAATATAATTGAAATTTTATGTATTTGGTGTTGTTGCATTGCATCATTATGTGAAATTTAATTGAATTTGTTTCTCACTGTAAACTTTTTCCTGCAGACATATGACTTTTTTGCACTAGGAAATAATACGAGGCTAGTTCATGACTCTTATGTGCTTTTGTTTAACTTATAAGCATTATATTTTAGAAATGCTTTTTGCGTTTAATAGAGGACTTTGCTCCTTTGGTGCTGCTATTAGCATTTTTCATTTGCAATTTTAATGTTTTCATCTGTTGTCACATTTCTTGTTGATAGTTTTCATCATGTTAACATTCAGTGCTAAGTTATGATTATTTTATCTTTGTATTGTATGTGAAGCCGGGTTGCGCGAATGAGTTGTCCGGAAGCAATATTATTGAATCTCAGTTAGTACAAATTAAGGTAATTGGTGGAGTTCTATTTTTATTTTGTGGTTTCTGCTGCTAGTCATCTTTATCTTTATTTTTTTGTTGTAATTCATATGTTATATTGGTATTATTGTTCAGATGTTCATCTGTTTACTTTGCAATGTTGAATGATGAGAGAAACTAATCATGCAATTAAATGTATTGGTATTACAGGTGCCATGCCTTTTTTTTTTCTTTTTTAATTAATTCATATGTTTTAGTGGCATTATGATCAAGTTGTTTGCTTGTTTCCTTTCCTTGTTGAATAAAAAAATAAATTAGTCACACCATTAAGTGTATCAATAATTAGGTGCCATAGTTGCCTTTGTTTTGCTAATAATAATTCCTGCTTTCAAATAACCCTGAAATATACCTTTGGGACATCACTTCCGAAGGTACGAGAGGGTAATCTTGCCGAATACTGTGTTTGGTGCACTATAAAGAGGCTTAAGGACTTTTTTTTTTCTGTTGAGTATATCAGATGCCCTATAAACATTAGTGCTTTACAATAAAATAAAGTCAAGCATGTACAAGTTAAAAAGGTTTTCATTAACATGATAACATTGTAAATTTGATAGGGAGATCAAAATTAACTTTGTTTTCCCAACTGATTTATGATTCCTTTTAAGTTTACAAACTGATTGAAATACATAGCATCAGGATATACTAAATCAGTTATCATACTCAATTTCAAAACCAAATCTTCAATTGACTGTACATAAAGTTTTGTTATAAGATCAAATAAATATTGTGCGCTACAAGATGTAAAAATCACCATCAAATTACATTAAGTATTATTGACCGATTTTTACATATTTCCCAATGACAAATCAAGATAAAGTCTCCTGCCATATAGCCCTTTTATCTAAGTGAAGTCAACCTATATCCCTAAATGAGGGTGTCTTTCAATGCATTTCTTTTGTTGCAATTCATATTCTTTTTTGAACATCTTAATGACTTATTGTCAATATGCTTTGGAAACTTCCCACAAAAGATTTCAATATCTTCATAGAGTTTTATTAATTGCTCAAGCTTATAATTTATCTTTAAGTGTCTCATTTGGAGGTTAAGCATACAAAAATATAAATTTATTGTTGATTGACTGTGTCACCTTTACCAGGAAAAATGTGTAAGGCACCAAATTAATATTCGTATTGAGTTTGTTCGAAAGTTCAATAATTTTAGATTTAAAGAAAACTCACTTCAGTCCTTCCAGAACTTTGAAAGTCTATTCCATGTAAAATTCATTTCAATCTTAATTTTAATACATTGAGATCAAGTTGGTACTTCAAAGTTTAGATAGTCTATGTTGCCTATTTCTTTTTGTGTTGATTAAGGAGCACCATGTTAATAGAGGTAAAAAGGGTGTTCAAAAAATGGCTAGCAGCTAGCAGGCGTTAGGGCAGCTGCAAGAACTAAAAGAAAACTATCCTCTAATAGTAATTGAAAAAGCTAATAAAACAACAAAGAAGACACTTAGACTAGGAGCTAGACAAACCTAACATGCAAACTGCACTAAAGAAATAACAATCTCTCATTTAACAAATTGAGCTTTTAAAAATCAGAGATGACAGTATGTATGAGAAGTAGATTATTATGCTCATTCAGTTTGGTTAGTGTTCAACACCATGTCTTAAGCCTTTTCTGCAGCAGGTTGCGTTTTCCTTTGTCATGCAACCCATTGACTGATGTAGCTAAAAGTAACATTATATTATAGATTTATTTTTCTATGTATTTCACAATTTTTGATAACCAGTAGTCAAAATGTAAACGTGAATATAAAAGATTGCTGAAAGAGGCCTGTGACTACCTTATTCTTTCTGATAAGTAGCAGTGATAATGTGAATGTAGATATATGCAATTTCATTGTTTGTTGCCTTTTTCTGTTGCCATAGCTGAAACTTGAAGTCATAGTGATATGTCAAAGACCAAGCAACTAGAAGGTAAAATTCCCTAGCTGTGTCCAAAATTTGCCCTGGAAACACAAGTAGAACATCACAAAATTCCTTCAAATTCATTAATATAATGCCTGAAAAACCCTAATGAAAAAATCATGGGTAGGAGAAAGAAGTGTTGAAAATCGGTCAATATTTTTAAACTCATGCATTAGATGGTTTTATCACAATTTAATGCAAAAAAATTGGTCTGAATTGTGGTCAATGATTTCTATAAAAAAGTGATCTTTTGAAGGAAAATCATGACTGACAACAATTCTTGATTTATCACGATGTTTTCCCAGCTACCATTTCTATGACGTGTACAATAAAACTGTTCTTCAAATTAAAAGGGGAAGCTCCCTATCACATAACTAACCTAATCTAAACAATATATTCTTGTTATTTTATAATTTGTAGAGTGTTTTTTGGGTGGTTCATGCTCATGCTAAACAAAACTAAGGATGTGTCTTTTTGGATTTGCTGAGGGCAAAAGGTTGATACACATTTCAACTCAAAAGTCAAAAAGGTTTTTTATGACTAAAAGTAAACCTTACAAGTATCATGCTTATGCTGTTCAGCTAAAGGCAGAAATTGAGTAGTGCAAGTACACATAAGGATTGAATAGGTTTAAACATAAGGGCATGGACACTTCAGTAGGTTAAATTAAGGAATTAATACGAAGCCAAATCTCCAACTTTGATTCAACTTACAATACAAAGCTTGCAAACTTGCTAAAAGCAATTTAATCTACCTCAACACACAACAAATAATATATAACATCTCAATAGTAATTTAGAAGCAAGATAGGCATTACCAAATTCTATTTTATGAATTACAAATAAGTGCTAAAAACCACTGATTTATAAGGTTTTACAAGATATTGCATGAAAATAAATAAAAATGCTAACTACAACTTCTACCATAAGAATAGCTTCATTACAAAATTTAACCCACTAAAACTAAATTTGAACACAAACAATTTTCAATTAGACTCTTGGTAAAGATTAACACAAAATATAAAGACCTTCTGGAAGGTTGTCTAAAAATAGCCTTCTCAGAATATGTTTTTTTCCCTGAAAAAGATGACTAAAAATAGTGTGATGAAATTCTGAAATGCTGACAATTCCTTTGTTGATTCCATGAATCTGAAAGCCCTTATTCTGTTGATCTTGCATCAAACCCTAGCTCTTGTCACCAACATATTTTGACAACCCTATTCTTTGTCATCTTTGCAAACTTTGTAACTCCCCACCTCCATGACAATCTCTTTTGGCAAAAATCAAACCAAAGGCCTTGAAACTATTTTGATGAAGGGAAGGAAGAGTAATAACCTATCACATTTTTCTGTCAAAACTGCACCTTTACATTTAAGATCTGCTGACTGTGAATGTCTTGACTGTGCTGGTATTTATTTGCTTGTAAACTTTGGGATGATGTAACTGAACTAACTGCAAGCAATTTAATGTGGTGGATCAGCTGAGGTTTTAGAAAACAAGGAGTGAATGTCAACTAAGAACCAAAGGTGCTGCCTTTCAAATCCTTGTTGAATGTGAAATGCCTGCTATAACATATGTTTTCGGTAGAGATATTAATGGCAATCCACTTTTCTCTGATAATACAATGATTGTTGAGGAATGTTAAGACAAAATTTTGCTCTTATCTAAGTCATATGAATACCACTATCCTGACTTTATAACTTTGTTAAGACTGAATTCCCTATAAAATGACAAATTCACTGCTGATATTAGTTTTATAGCAGAATTTGACTGTCTAAAGAACTTGATGCTGCTCTTATAAAAATTGACCGTCCACTGCTTCAGAAGTCACTGCTGGTCTGGAATGATTGCTGCTGATTCAGAATTCGCTGTTAGGACTGCTCTGATGTGAAAGAAGCATTTGGTTCTTTATTTAAACATAAAGCTTATTCTATGTGAGGCGACATTGCTGCTAAATATAGCACTGCTTTTTCCTTGTTTAGATTTGCTATTTTAGGAAGGATTTCTTTGCTTGTGGGCTGTTCTATATATATCAGGTCCTCCTTGAGTTTAAAGAGCTATGATTGCATGAATGGATCCTTTCTTCTATTAATAAGTCCCTCTTTTGTCAAGTGCTGGTTGGCTGGGCTACTACAGGTGCCCTTATCTATAGTTTAGCTCCTCTTACATGATCTTGGTTAGCCTTCATACATAGGTGTGTGCTTATATGAGCATTTTTAGCCTTACAATCTCAATGATGGATTCTAGAATTTCTGGTTCCAATGTAGTTGGTTCTATTAAGACTATTAGGATGCCCCAACCTAATGCTGGCTAGAAAATAGGCTATGTGGTTCCTTGTAGGGACATCAGTCATGGAGCAATCTCTTCCTCCTTAACATTTTTTTGAAGGGTGTCCCTTTGAATTGGTGCTGCTTTCATACTTTTGTCATTTGGTATTTTTGGCCTTGCAGTTGCAATGCCACTAATATGTCAGAGCTCCTCTGTTCTGTTCTATTGTTTGGATTTTGGATTGGGTTAGTGTTATTATTCTGAATGAATTTACTTGTGGATGATATCCCAACTATTATTCAAATTCTATTAGTTATTGGATTGAATTATTACTCCTTTTTGAAGAATCCATTTCTTTTACGATGGAATATGGACATAAAGTGTGTGGGGTTCTTTGCCTGTGATGTTTGAAGGGATCTTCTCGTTGCATGCTATCTGACCTTTTGTTCTGTTATTTTTGCTTCGAAGAATGCTTCCTTGGTTACTTGTATGTCTAAGAATTTTGTATCCTCACATATTAGGGCATTTAGCTCAATGGTTGCCAAGATTAACATTCTTGTGCTGTTGTTAATAGAAATTTGAGAACTATAGAAAAAGCATTCCCCCATGTTATCAATTGTGCAAAAATTATCTTTTGCATGTCAATGCATGCTTGCATTGAAAAATTTCAAGTTGGCAGAACCAATTCCTTAGCTTGTTGCATTCACATGCCACCTAGTTTCAGTGTTTCTAGTTTGAGTAATTTGCTCAAATCAGTAGTTGTCTCTGATGTCTACAATTGTGTTATTATAAATTGAGGCTGTAGATTGTGTTGCTATTGCCTGGGTTTGCTACATAGTTTTACAGGCCAATTGATGCAGAAGTGTCCTGGATGGTGCTCCTGGTTTGTTGGATCAGCAAGTTTTAGTTTACTCTTGAGTTTGTCGGTGAGGTTGATATCTATGGGTTATAAAACGAGAATATAGGAAGATCAATTGGTCAAAAGAACTACCTTATTACATTTACTTTTTATAGAACGTGAATTACCTTACTACCTTTACTTTTTATCTTTTTATTTGATTTATGTCTTGCTGCAATTTTGTGAGATCTTGCTCAATTTGCTCAATTTTTGTGCATTCTACTTTGTTAATTTTCTAATTTGTTTCTTTTGAGACAACTCAAATTACAAAGGGAAGCTCGTTGAGATCTCAACAAACCTCGGTTCGGGTTCGGGTTCGGGGACGGGTTCGGGTACGAGAACCCGGTATGTGGGTACGTGAAATTTTTTTTTAGGGGTTTGGGTACGTATGGGTACGTGTATATATATATATATATATAAATATATATATATATGTATTATATATACAAAAAAAAAAGAGAAATATACAGAATTGTAAAACTAAATCATTTCATAGTATGATACTTGATCATTGATCAATGCCAAATGCCAAAGATAAATATTAAATGTCAATTGATAGTTGTATTTGACTGATTTGAAAGCAAATTGGGTACAAAATGGCATCCTCATGTGGAATGTGTTGATGTTGATATTCTTAAACAAAATGAAAATAGAAAATTGTTTTTGTAAAACTGAAAGTAAATACTATATTAATATATTTTACAAATTTACATCTTCCTCTTTCCCATAAAAATGAGGTGCGGCATGGAGTTTTGTATGGTTTCAAAAGCCTTAAATGCGATATTATAGATGAAGACTTGTAGGAAAACTATGGAAACTTGGACTTGGAGAGTACCAATTAAATTCAATGGGAGTTTGAGGGCAATGTCTCCAATGGGGTTGAGGGGCAGCGCCCCTCGTGGGGGTCTGGGGGCAACGCCCCCAGCCAATTAATTAAATAATAAATAAACACATGCATTCCAATTAAGATAATTACATTAAGCATAAGAGATAACTTTCAAATTCATTAATCTATTATAAACAATAAGATTACAACTCTCATTCGGGAGGGTCCGGGGGCAGCGCCCCTGGCGCGCTCCCTGTCGCGGTACAGGGCGGGGTCGAGGGGCAGCGCCCCCGCCGCTAGCACCAATTTAAGGCTTTTGAAACCATACAAAACTCCATGGCGCACCTCATATTAATAATAATAATTTAAAAAAAAAAGTTTTTATAAGTTCTGGGCCGTGGGTTCTTCGAGGTACGCCCGGGTACATGCCTGGTACCTTCGGGTCCGCGCACCAAACAGCCGGATGCGCCCTGGGCACGCACCCTGTGCGTACCCAGCGCGTACCCGGGTTCGAACCCGAACCGGGTTCGAGGCCTCTAGGTACGCATCCGGTAACTTAGCAACAAACCCTAGACACTAAGCTAAAGAAAAAATTTATACTTCACAATATTTCTTGTGGGGGATTTTGCATTAATAAGATAACATCCAGTTTGTCTTTTTGCCTTGAGTATGAGCACAAGACTGGTAGCAGCTCATCTTAGAAGTGAGATTTTTTAGATTTTATGAATGAAATCATTTAACTCTAAATGCACGAACACCTTTTTCCTATTGGTTAAAGCAGAGATCAACAATCTAATGCATGCAAGGTTTGAAAAGGAATAACTACATTGATAAATAACAACATGCAATTCTGGGAATTGAAAAGCTATGTTGCATGCAAAACTACAACCTATATAGATAGATATCATTAATACAAAGCTTGATGCTATAATATACATTTGATTCAATTAATGAAATTCCAGAGTGAAGCAGAGACAAGGATAACAAATTGAACAATATTCTTTTGTATCATAAGTGTAGCATCAACTGTCATTAAAAATTCATGCCCTCAAAGCACTTATTTATAAGGTTACAAAATACCCAGTTTTTGGGATTTCGGATAACAATTAATCTGTCCCAAAAGTCATTGTTTTAAATCAAAACACTTCAAGCTTTTGAGAAGTGGGAAAGAAATAGTTTAAAGAAGAAACTATTGCAAACAAATAATAACCAAGACTACCTAAAACAGCCTAAAAAATATGCCCTCCGCCCTCTGTCCAGTAAGAAGACCTCCAATAAAGTAACTGCCAAAAATAGCCATGGCTAAAAATAGTAGTTTGATACATGAGGTCTTCTCTATGATTCTTAAGTAGTTCTTTGCTTCGACGGATCCTGTGAAGAATCTGAAACCCTAACCATCAATCCAATCTTGGTGACTTGAATTTGAACCCATATTCAGAAACAAGACAAATTTAATGCTCTGAATCTTATACCCTTTTGTGAATGATTTCACTAGCCCTAACTATGTGATCCATCAGCGAAATGGAATTCCCAGGGTTTTGACAAGACTGAAAATTGTGGATGAATCCCTTGGATGAAGGTATAATGAAACCTTATCACATGAATATGGCAAAATCAGAAATAGAAACATGGAACCTGTCCCCACAAATCTGCACTGTATAGGACTAAAAAATGGCTGGGCAATACTCCTCTACACTTCTGACAATTGCCACTTGTAAACTATGGAGAAACCCTAAGATTTTTACCACAAATCTGTCATACAACACAAACCCTAGGTGGTCGGAAATGGAGTTTGGAAAATGAACAAAGCCCTATTCCAAATATGCTGCTGTCTTTTGAAATGGCACTTCAAAAACGCATGCCAAACTCATTATACTTAAAATTGATCATGAATGGCTGCTAAAAATCAAGGAGAACGTTAAAAACTGTTTCAACCTTCACCAGTCTAACTTTGAGGTTGAAAACCCTGCTGATTGTAGAAACCCTGCAATATTTGCCAACTGTCAACTTGACATAATCTGATCAGGTGCTGTTTCCCCATGTTCTAACCACTAAACCCTGGATTCCATCTATCTGATGGAGCTGATTGACACTTGAATCTTGGCTTGAAACCCTAGGTGTACGTTTTCTATGGACTTGAATCTTGAGTTTGTCCTATGTATACATCTCTGTCATGTAAAAAACTTGTTGGATAAACTCTGGTGCCTATTTTGCTCACACTTGTCATTACGACTTGCTGATTTCTCTGTTCACTTAAGTTTTTCATAGGCATGCTTTATGTTGACCTTTGACACTTAAACTTTGCCATGACTTGTCTGGGCACACATCTTCTTTATTGATGTCACTTAAGTATTGTTTCTTTGTTTATGCTGCTTAAAGCCTTGCATTCAGCGATGCATGCTATCAACCAGTCTTTGCTGCTTGAAGTAAGGCACTTCTCCTTTTTTAAGTGCCTCTCTCAGCTGTATTTGCCACTCAACATCTTGATGTCACTGTTCAGGTGCTCCTCTTACCTATGTCTGTTAGCTATACTTCATCCTTTATCTCCTCTCCTCCAATTCTTCATCTTTCATTCAAGACAAGTCTTTTTTGTTTGGATGGGTTTACATTGTCTCCAGCTTATACATATGATTTGACAATGCTGGGCAACTCATGGCTGGATAATATTTGAGAATGCTGGACAACTCATGGCTGAAGCCTTGATATCAGGCTTAGTATATATATATATATATATTTGACAACTTGACAGATAAACATGACAAAACAAACACAAATTATCCTACATTAAAATATTTGTAGGGGTGCAGCATACTTCTATTTCTGCTACCCATAGACACTCTTAAGTCTTAACTATTTCAATTTCAACATCTCTGTTTTGATGTTTATCAAGGCTTCTACCTTCTCCTTGTTGGGATTTTGTTCTAAACTTCAACCAATGGTTTTGTGGTCTATTCTCATATCAAAGTTGAATTAGGCTGGTGGGGAGGGTGGAGGGGGGGTCTTTTACGCATCTATGACGTATTGTCCCAACTCCCAACAGTTGGCTGCTGCCTATATTTGTTAGGAATTTTTGGTTACCAATCCAGTATGTGAGTGCATGATGATGCACCAAAAAGTGAATCAAGTTGACAAATCTTTTGCTAACTTCATTTGTTTTTTCACAAAGCATGAAATTCATGAGTGGATTGTAGCAACATACAGTTGCTACTATAAAATTTGCTTTATGTTATAATTACAAAAACTGGAGGAATTCAATAAGACATACTGTTCTCCTATATTTCAGATGAAATTCAAAGAACCTAACATCTAAATTTGAGAATAACAGTGCAAGATAAAATGCCCAAATGCCAGTCCCACACTACTTGAACTAAAGCCATATTTATGCTTTTTATTTAAGTTCTATTCACATAGATCTTGGTTTAAAAATTTCAATGTTGTCAGTTGTTTCTTGTTTGTTTCCACTTGAACTACAATGTTTTTCTTGTTCTGTTGGTTATCTATTTTGGACATGTGCTGCTAAAATTTCTTCATACCTTTGTGGATAGATCTTATCAACATGTAAATCTTGGTAATGTCATCATGGAAAAACTGCTGACAACTTGGGATGTGTTGCATGCTTCTTTGACATGACCGTTTTTTGCTGTCAAAGGATTTGAAACTCTGGTCTTGGTTGAACCTTGATCCTTCCAAGAAAGTAACCTTAGGGGCTTTGGTGAGTTATGGTCTCAATATCCCTCCTACTTTGAGAATGTTAATTGCTTCCACTCACCAAATGCTTTGAATCATCTTCAATGTGACAGATAACATTTCTCTGTTTCCTGATTCAGGATTGTTAACATCTTTAAATTTTTTGCACCATTCTTTTTGAATTTTGCAGCTATTGCCAGTTCATTGAATTCATCTGTCTTGTGTGGGTAGTCTAAATCCCTGCCTGTCCTAAATGAGTTGGTATAAATTTTCTTCTCTTTGAAATTCTGCATTTTGGTCCCAAAGAATTTTTCCAGCTTCTATCAGTAAATTAGCTTATGATTCTTCATGGAGAATATTGTTAAAGCCAAGCATTGAGGTGGGGCTGGGCTCTTGACAAGTTAGTTGCTCCATTTATCTTAGTTATTTATTATTATTTTTTAATGCTTTTACTTGCTCTGTGCTTCGTAAACTAGTCTGATTGGTTGTTGATATTCTTTGCGGCATGTTTGAAATAGACCATCTTAAAGTAGCATCACCACCTATCAAACATGGTTTATTACTCCTCTTACCATAGTTTTTATTGCCCCTTTTAAGATCATGCCCCGCCCATGTAAATTTTGTCTAAGTTAAAAAGATCTCTCCTTCCTATGGTTTTCGAAACCTTGTCGGGCCTCACTTAGGTTGTCACAACCTTGTTTCCGCTCAATGTGTTAAAAGTTTTAAGTCTAAGGTTCACTTTTGTAGTTAGTCCTTCAATAGTTTTTAGGATTGTGTCGGGGACCAAAGCGTTTTTCACAACCTTGGCAGCTTCCGAAAAGAAAAGATGAAGTTAAAGAGATTTCGGAGTTTTGGATAGGTTTCAAAACCTTTGTCGGCCTTAGACAAGGTTGTCAAAACTATTCTTTCTTTCGATGACAAACAAGTTGTAAACTCCTTGTTTAGGAAAGCAATGCGATGAAGACTACATCAAGAAGCTAATATTTCAGAACTGTACAATAGTTTCGAAACCTTTGTCGGTTCCCGATAGGGTTGTCAAAACCATAGTTGGAAAACTCGGACTCGCCGCGGACTCGGCAGCCCAAAAATATGACTCGGACTCGGGACTCGGGACGGACTCGGGAAAAGACTCGGCAAGGACTCGGCAAAAAAAAAAACCGTAGTTTTACAAAAAAAACAAGAACAAATTAATGCATTTAGAGAATATAAGAGCTTAATTTGATTATCAAACACTCATAATTCAAAGATTACACATGTCATATGATCATCAAACACTCAATAATTGAAATTTAATCATTCATAGTCATCAAATACTCATAGTTTCACTTTCAATGTATAACATCATAAGTTTATAAATGTTTACATATAATCATGTCAAAAAGAGGAAAACATTAACAACCACATATAATCTACATCTTCCTCTTTCCCCTCCCAATGGTACTCAATTTTGGAGGCCTAGAACTAGAAGGTGCCCGTGTTGTAGTATGCAAACAAGGACTAGGAGATCGAGCAGGGGAAAAATGATATTCAAATGTGTCTTCGTTGTCCTCCATGGCATCCAATCTTGCTGCTTCTTCTTCTTCTGCTGCTGCTCTCTCTAATTCAGCAATATCCTCATCAGTAAGTAAGACATCAGCCTCATCATTTTGTTCATTAATAGTCCATTCACCATATGGATCAATGTCATCCAAGTCGATGGACTCGTGTGAAACACCCTCCACCTTCCTAGTTCGAAGGCGAAGGTTGTACCGAACAAAAACTAAATCATTTAGGCGCTGCTGAGTCAACCTGTTTCTTTTCTTTGTGTGAATGTTTTCAAATAAACTCCAATTGCGTTCACACCCAGAAGCACTGCATGGCTGCGACAAGACACGTATGGCTAGCTTTTGAAGATTTGGTGTGCTAGCACCATAGTTCTCCCACCATAGATCTACAAAAACATGTTTAAAAAATATAAGTATTAAGAAATAAGAATAAAGTAAAAATCTATATGTAAGAATCAAGTTTCTAATTTCAATTTTTACCTGGTTGTTGTTTTCCTCTCCTTTCAATTGCTTGTTGGGAGG
Source organism: Sequoiadendron giganteum (assembly GCA_007115665.2). Lineage (NCBI taxonomy): Eukaryota > Viridiplantae > Streptophyta > Pinopsida > Cupressales > Cupressaceae > Sequoiadendron > Sequoiadendron giganteum. Next base: position 515,335,147 of record CM021107.1, on the reverse strand, counting down.
AAAAGAGTCTCCCCTCTGCACCCTTGTAGACCTTGAATAGATAAAAGAAAAAGTAAATCAAATATAGAAAATTCATAGATAGTCAAGGCTCAACATTGCAAATTCATAAATAAGATGTAACAAATCTCACCTCCAACTCATCAAGCACCTTATCTCTCAGCTCACTATCAGGCACCATCCTATCAATGCAAGTGACAACACCGTCCATGACCTCCTCATCCGCCTTAAATGAGTCCGAGAAGTAGAACTTCGGATTCAAGAAGTAGGCAAAGGCATGAATCGGCTGGTGGAGTTGGTTTGTCCATCTCCGATCAATGATGCGCCATATGATTTCATATTTCTTTTTGTTGCCGCCATAGTAACGTGATATGGCCTCTTTGGCCCTATCCATGGCCTCATAGATGAAACCCATTGGCATGCCATCTCCATCCACCATACGAAGAACCCTCACCAAAGGCTCTGTCACCTAAAAAAATGAAAACAAATGTTAAATTATAACAAAATTAACCCCTCAAAAAATAAAAAACAGCAAATAGATTATCATGTATAATTTTTTTTGTGTGATTGCTACTTACCCCCATCAGCTCCTCTCCATTTTTGATGAATGTCTCATCAAAAACTATGGTAACAATCCTCTCCCCTTCAGCTCTACTGGAAAATGAGGACTCCTTCCAAGCATCGGACACAAACATTTGCTTGAGATGACCAATGGCACCAAGAATGCTTTGCAATGTGAGGAAGTGGCTAGCAAATCGTGTCACTCCAGGTCGCACAAGGTCCTTGCCATTTGTGAATTTCCTCATCAAAGAAAGCACCCAAGTATGGTTGTAGATAAATTTTGTAACACTTTTTGCATCTTCAACCACTCTTTTGACCCATGAAATCTTCCCAATATCCTCTAACAATAGGTCCAAGCAATGTGCAGCACATGGAGACCATGCAATTGTGGGATACCTCTCCATAAGTAGCCTACCTGCAGCTACATATGCAGCTGCGTTGTCCGTGATAATTTGGACAACATTATCAACTCCAACCTCCTGGACCACCCCATCCAATAGACTGCATAAAGTCTCAGCATTTTTAACTTCATGGGAGGCATCTATTGATTTTAGGAACACCAATCCACCATTTGAGGCCACTAAAAAGTTCAGGAGAGTTCTATTCCGTCCATCTGTCCACCCATCAGATAAAATGCTGCAACCTTTTCTTCGCCAAAATTTCTTTTGCTCATCAACTACAAGCCGTGTATTCTTTACGGATTCCTCTAGCAATGGCCCACTCAAATCTTTAGCTGATGGGGTCTTAAACCCCTTTCCTGCAACTGTAAGGGCGTTCACTAGACCTTCCCAATATGGGCTGCTTGCAACATTGAAAGGTAGATTATTGTAGTACCAAAAGTTTGCAGCAGCCATCCTAGCTTCATGATGCTTTTCCTTATTCCAACCGGTACCTTCAAGTGAAGGTTGTGCTCCTGGAACATTACGTGGAATAAAATAATTTGGTCCTGATGAAGGACCGTGGCCAGCACTAGCAGTAGAATAGGAACCCTCAGGACTCTCACCAAAAGATGAATGTGGAGCACGAACACTTGGACTTGCAGCAGTAGCACCATGAGGCATAGTTGGTGTAGAAGGGGATCCACTCATCATTGATGCTAGGGCATTCTTTGTTTTTTGTCTTTCATCTTTTTTTAGCTCATAGTCAGCAAGAAGGGCCTTTATCTCTCTAATAATCTCAGGAGTAGTTTTAGGGCATCCCTCCACATTTTGCCCAGGTATCCTTGCAAGGTGGTATTTTAACCTGTTTATTCCTCCTGTCATCCATTTTTGACATTCAGTACATGTCACTTCACCTTTTTGATTCCTGGTATTCCATACTTCCATGCAGGGTCTTTTCTCATTCCCTTTGGATTTGAAGACGACATTGCTGTTTCAAGTTCAACGTGGAAAAAAAAAAATCAGCAAAAAAATGTGATTCAAAGTTTCATTTATTTGCAAAAAAAAAGAATGCAAAACCAAGCTAGAAATAATAGGAATTAGGCTATAATGGCTATTAAGGAAAATAGAAAAAAAATTTGGCAGCATATCCCCTTATTTTTCTTGATTTTTTTAAATTTTGAAAGCAAAAAAACAAAAAAAAAGAAATGTTAGATCACTTACCTGGCTCTATTTTGATCTTTTTAGCTCCTCCTCCTGCCTTCTTTCAAGCTAAAACCAATTTGCAGACTTAAAAAACACCAATGCTTGAGCTAAAATGAACAAAAAATTTAAAAAAAGTATGGGTTTTAACCCATTTAGACGCCCCAGCCGCGGACGAGAGTCCTGGGTCGGGACTCCCGAGTCCGACCTCTGGACTTTTGGCCGAGTCCAGAGGTCGGACTCGGGAGTCCCGACCCAGGACTCTTCTGGACTCGACTCCCGAGTCCGTGGCGAGTCGACTCGGCTCAACCACGGACTCCCGAGTCCGCCGAGTCCGCGGCGAGTCCTGAAGAGTCCGCCAACTATGGTCGAAACTACTCAATTTGCTGAGAAGCTTTACTAGCCGTTCTTTTTCAAATATTCAAAAGGAGGTTGAAGCAAAATGAAAGATTAGAAAGCTTGCATGCGCCAAATGGGGTGCCATTTATGGCTATCCACTACTCCCTAGCATTAACTGTGGGTTGTTATAGGCAAATTGAGCTAGTCGAAGTGCTCGGTTTTACAAGCACTTGAGAATTTATTTATGGGAGGCGAAGGAAGTGGAATTACAAAATAGCGCAGCTGGTGATTTTTAGAGCCGAAGGCACAATTTGAAGGTGTGGTACTCTTCTATTGAGGTACAATTTACTAGAGGATAATACAATTAGACCCTAATTGAGGAGAATTGTACTCGTAAAAGCATTTCCCCATTCTTGTTTGGGAATTGGGCTTACATTTTAGGGTTTTCTTCCACCATGAAATACAAGTATTATGGCTTTGAATACTTGTCTGGTTTAATCAACACCATGCCAGAAATTAGGGACACAAAATTAGGGCATGTGGATTTAGATGAATTTTGGGAAAGTTGGAAAGAATGATCAGTCGCCCATAACCTAGAAGTTAATTGAAAGTGGGTTGTTGCAAGCCGTGATATTGCCAGTGGCTGTCTAGTGCACTGGCCTGGTGTTAGAATGTATAAATCATTATAACCCTTAGACAAGAGAAGTGAGGACAAATAACAACTGACTAGTGGTAAAGATTCAAAGAGAGACTTTTTCCTTTTGTTTGAAGATCCCAAAATAGGAAGCATATGCATATTTCGATTTTCCCTCTTCCTACTATACATTTTCAAAGAAGGGAAGGTATAGGAATGTGATTGCTAAGGAATGGTTTGCCACACCAAAGAAAAGTAAATCTTAGTTACCCAAGAACATGCATAGGAACAACTTCGTCGAGGAAAATTCCGACATAATCGTGCTTCTACACAAATTGAATGGGAGTGAGAGGGCACATGATTTTGAAGAGTGGATGTACTTCTTTGTGCAGATAATTATTCATGGTGAGCAATTCTTGGATTGGGCACAACTTATTAGCGAGAAGATGCATACAATGATCACTCACTTCCAAATGAACATGTTTTTCTATATGTCCTATTTGCTTTATGGCATTGCTTATACAAGGCCTTGGCCTAGACTAAGGCCAAATGCAATTCAACCTCAACCTCAACCTCAAGTTGCAGTTAGGGAAGAGTTATCATCATTATAGGAGAGTATATGATACATTTACTATGAGGGTGGTTTGGGAAATTCAAGGAGACATTGCTTTGAGAATCTCCCCTGAGGCCATACAATTGATTGACACCTATGGGAGTCATTTTATATAGTTTTAGAGGTTTACATATACCAGAATTGGAGGATTTGATGGTCTCCCACTTAAGCTCCCGAAGTATGCAGAAGATAAAATTTGTCTTTATAGAGGTATGTAGACCAGTAGCAGAGGTGAACAAAAGGTGCCAAAAAGGAAAAAGGTTGGTGTACAATTCCCTATTGGGCTTGGTTACTTTTCTTGCAACTTCGTGTTAGATGCCCTCAATATTGAAAGGGATCTTGTCAAGTACACATTGCAGTTTTATGATAGAAGGTTCCCTTTTGAAAATAAGAACTTTGTAAAGGATAATCTGCACCTAGGTCTCCATTTTAATCATATTCCACACTTAGGAGACTACTAGGCTGATTGTGTTGATGAGTATGAAGTGCGAGGGAGGAGCTGGATGAGGCTGAATCTAAGGCAAATTTTTACATTCAATTTAGATTGGGATATCCAAGATATAGAGGACGATGAATTTGATTTATTGGATCGAATCTTTGTTAATCATATTTAGACACAACCTATTGCATCTATGGATTGGAGTATCAAAGAAATTGAAACTATTGAAGCTAAGACCGCAGTAGTCTTGAAGAGGACAGAGGAATGGGTGGCAAAGAAGAATGCAGAAAAGCAAGCCCCTCCTCCAAGGTCACAAAACACTTAGCCTCAAGAAGAGAGCAGCCAAAGGTTTTCTTCCTTAGGTATGCAAACCTCCTTTGCACAACAAATATCATTAGAGGGACAAGGTGGTGGTGACGGTGAGCCTCCGGAAAAAAACTTGCTAGAAAGGACATGTGGAGAAGATGCTCTAGAGCCCTCATAGCAAGACAAGGGAAAACAAGTAGCTGAAGAAGAAGAAGGGATGGTCAATGTTTCCACCTCCCCCTCTCAGGCAAGTGCCTCTTCTCATGAATCCTCTCCTCCTAGGGATACACACACTTCTCCTAGGTTAGGTCCTACTCCCACTTCTTCCCTTGAAGATAGGCCATCCGCTACCCACCTTTGAGAAGGGTTTTGCAATTTGGTTCTCCGAGTTCTAGATCGGCAACAACACCCATTGCTACTTCATGGCTGGAACAAAACTTATCTAGAAAAAGGAAAACTGTCCAAGTGAACCTTCCAGAGAGAGATCTGGTTGGTCAACTGATTCGAAGGACCCCAAATCCCAAGAAGTTGAAAACTACATCTAGGCTGCTTGAAGATGATAACATCGGGCATATGTTGTGATGACCCCAACCCAGACTTATAACCTTAACTCAGCTTTCTATTGCTGTTCCAATATCACTTATTGGTTTTCGTTGATCGAGTTTACATATGTTGATGGTGTGATTTGAGTCAATCCATTGGAAACTCATATATGATTAAATAAACATCATTTATGGCAGGAGAGACAACATAATTGTAGAGCATTCAGATTGAATAGACAGAGCATTACAACTTCACAGTTGAACATTATAGATTCAACACAAGCACTGTGATAACCCCGACCTCTCAAGCCAAGATTATTATCGTTTTCCTAGCAAGAGTTAAATGTTTGACAAAGCTATATCTGAAACGGATACAGTCCTTCAAGTAAATTGACGTTTGCAATTGCATATGATAAACTCAACAATAACAATCCCCTCTTTACAACCTTTAGACTATTAACTCATCTATAGACATATGCAGCAATATATATTAAATTGTAAACCCAGAATAGTCATGGTAAATCATAGCGGCAGAAGGTAGCTGACAAATGATATTTATAACCACCCACCATTACAGATGCTCAGAATAATTTATTGGTATTTGTTGGAACAGAGTATCCTACACAGCATGTAAATAATGGAACATCCATTAAAGATAAATGAGAACATTAGTTCTGACCTTGAAACAATATCGGAATAAATGTTTAAGCTCCTGGTTGTCGCTCCTATGCAACACTGATAAATGGCAGGAGTCTCCAATCTCTGACACACAAGAGCTCTGGAATCCACACATTGATATATGTCCAGGCCTCAAACTTGTCTTGAACACACAATCTCCTTCAGAAAATCTTCAAGCAACAGATTATATGCGCCAACAGCCTAATCACAATATTCCTGCTCCATGATTTGAACGGCAACTGAATGCAATTGTGTATTTTCTCCAATAACAGTGCCTATATTACTTCGAAGTTATTCCGGCATTGCAGAGATAGATGTACTCATAAATCCTCAAGGCACTGTTAGATTTGAACTCAGGAGGTGGTAATATCAGAATAAGGACTCCCGTAGACATACATCTCGCCTTCAACATATATGACTATCGATGTCGAGAGTAATTACCAGTTCTCGTGAAATCTCCCACACCCGTTCACAAAACCTCACATATATTCCTCCCGTCATATTAAGGGATGCCAACAGCTATACCCGATCACATTACCTCGGATATATTCCTCCTGTCAAAGTTCCGATAATGAAGTTTCAACAATATAGATGAGGAATACTGATCTCGAGTTCCCGTGATTGCCTCAGCACCAATAATGGTCGCGACTACACCAGATATTGAGTCTCCATGTCGTCTGTCTGGTATTGAAGCCACAAGATACATTGAATAATGAGACTCCCGGAAGTGCTTCCCGTAATGTTACCCGATGAAATAGTAACACCGTTTTCTGATGGTTTAGAAACGCCAGCGATGAAGGACTCATAAACCTGGGCCACCTCCTGTCACACTACTAGCAATCATATTGAGCATCCTCAGACAATCATTCTGACACCAGTAGCAATTAAACTCCATCCCGTTTGGGTTTCCGTCCAAACGTGATCTTCAGAATCTGAGAGGTTTCGTTCTCAGAAACTCAAGTGTAAAAAACCAATACAATTCTCCGTGATACCCAATGCCTTCGCCACAAGCTCCTTAAAACTTCACCACATTCAGTTTCTGTAACTGATTTCTTGTATCAACTTTGGCAAGGCTATAGTTCCTCACAAGAATATTTCATGAATTCTTGACTTTGTAAAACAATAGTTTAAATCCATTAATATTTAATAAAGTCATATTTTATAATTAATTAATTAAATAATAAAAGTCTTTGAAAGAATAAAGACAATTTAATATTTAAATAATTAATCAAATCTTTTTTTGGCCTTATTAAAATCGGGGACATCACATATGTGTGTAGAGATAGCCCATCCTTCTGTACAAAAAGAGGCAAGCCAAGCTATTGTTAGTGATTTCAATATCACTAGAGTGAACTTAGGACCTTTCACAAGGGATGGAGATGTACACAACTTCTAGGTGATAGCAAGAAGGTTGGTCGAGAGGACAACTAAAGATAAGAAAAGCAAGGATGAACTGAAGAATCAGGTGAAACTTTTAACCGAATGCGTAAGATCTGTACTTGATATTGTTCCACAGCCAATTGCCCAAGCAGAAGCTGCTTTTGATCCAACATCATCAATAGGGAAAGAAGTGGTGGATAAAATGCAAAACTACAAAGCCTTTGGGAAAGGTGCAGAGGAGTGGGCTACTGATATTGTGAATAAAGGGAACCAATTCATTACTGATATGAAAAAGGCCTATGAGGATATGGATATCCTGAAAATTGAAGTGGATAAAGATATTGCCACAGCCAAATATGAGGAGACCGTGTAGACAAATACCTTTGGTGACTTCAAAGGGATGGTAGAGTTAGGCCCTGAAAGGTTGGTTAGTGAGAAAATTCTCCCTAATGTTGCAAACAATCAATGTGTTATGTGGAAGAAGAGTATAGAATGGAAACTCTTTGTTCTCAAACAGAGTATACAGGAGTTTGGAAAGGTACTAACTGAATGTAGCACTATTAGGGATAAAATTCAAAAGAACCTCTTGGTAATTAACCTGAACCTTAGGAATGAAGGTAGCAACGAGGATGTAAATGAAGAATCATTGAAGGGGAGCTTCAAGAGGTTGATTGATAATATCTGTGACAAGTGGAAACTCAATGCTGAGAGTCTTAAGGAAACTCAGCGGTCTCGATTTAGCTCTGTTCCAGTTTTCTGGACTTGCTACAACCTATGCAGTTAAATTTGAGGTGGGTAAAGCGAACAAAGGTCTCTAGAAACTCAGTGCTAATAACATCATAATCCCTCAACATGAAGAGATGCCACCTGTCGTGAAGGCCTACTATGCCTACAGAGCGAGAAGTACCACGTTGACGTCCTAGTTGGCCGAAGGAGTGACAAACGAAGTGCTGCCCCAAAGATAATTTATTTTCTTTAATTATCTTTTTTGAATTGTATGTTATCTAAAAGGCCTTCTTTGCATTGGGCAGTTATTTTAAAAGAAGCGGTTATGTCTGCTTGGTATATATGTAATTAAGCTAAGCTTGAAACTCTCTTAACATTTTTCATTACAATTTTGATATAGCATGGACAGAATTGAAAAGCTTTGACGTCTGTGTATGTTTTAGCAAGTCATTTGAATGAAAGGAGAATTTTATTTGAATTTGTGTGTTTGATTAATTCTTTAGGTTATATCATTTCTGTGTGAATGATTAGCGATTTCATTCAGGTGATTGGTTTCAGTTCTGATGTTATATCTAGTTGATCATTTCTTTATTCATATGGGATATTATGCTGGCCTTTGTACCAGTAATTATACTTGTTCTTATATTCATTACGTTCAATATTAGAAAGCTTTCTAGTGTTGAAGACTCTTGCCTTTCCTACTTTCTGGTATAAAGCATACACCATTTTAAATTCTTAGTTTCAAGATTTTATTGAAAATTCAAGAGGGAGCTTTACCTCTCAAAAATCCAGAGAGTAATTGTTTCCCATAGAGACAATTAACTCAATTGTTGGTAATTGGTAGCATCTATTTTGGGCAGAGAGTTAGAATTATACAATAAATTCAAAGTTGCAAATCTGTTAGCCAACAACTCCCATAGTTTTTCTACATATCATCAGTGTTATGCTAGAATTCCTGAATACTTATAAATATCTTATTTTATTGCCATTTTCATCCTAAAGAAGGGGCAATCCATTTTCTGCATTTGTGGTGACTGCTCCAGCTCCCCATGCATAGTTAAACTTCATTTGGACATAAAGGCTTGCAATAAGTCCCCTTACCCCAACTTGTTTTTTGCCATTTCTTTTTCAAAATTGGTTGCTTATTTGCATAACGAGTAAGGGATTTAGAGAGATATAAATGGATCTTAATGTATAGAAACATAGCAAGAAGCTTTATGGGAATAAATATGTTTTGAAGAGAGTTTTTTGTAATCCCAGAACTAATATTTTTTTTTTTTGATTTTAAACAATTTCTACAATGATCAAATTTATAAATCCTCACACCTTTTGATTACCAAGTTCCCAATATGGGCAAGGTGGGAGCATACAGTAGCTGGGTCACTACTATAATGCACACAAACTGGAAATGAATTTATTATACCAGTGTCGTGGTGGCATAGCCTTCCAGACTTAACAAAATCTTACTAATTTGGCAGAGAACCGTACAAATTTATGCAATGAACAATGCAACACCACAGCTGGAATTACACGCTATTTTGCATTTATATCAGCTGAAACCCTTATGAAAAAATATATATATATATATATATATATGTGTGTGTGTGTGTGTGTGTGTGTGTGTGTGTGTGTGTAAGTAATCCAATCAGCAGAATTAACGCAACAGCCAGAGATAGAACTAATAATAGATTAAATGGTACCAGTATAAGGCTGCAGCAGTATCCCAAATAAATACAGCAGGCTGTTGGAAGTGGAACAACTACCAGCAGATTAATACTCTCATTGACCATATCCAACACTTGTACAGTCACTAGAAGATGCATACATCAATGCCCAAACTGTACGCCTCATTTCTAAAATGGTACGGCAGATGAAATGTGATCCAACCTTTTAATATCTATGTTCCACGGCCTTTTGGGGGAGGGGACAGGCGGACGGCTGGGGACGCGTTTCCGGGACGTTTCCTAGGGGGCCATTTTTAGGGGACGGTAGGGGACGGCGACATACAAAATACATATATATATATATATATATATAAATGATTTTTTCAAAATGTATTAATATATTATAGACAGAGAGAGGGAAAGAGAGAGATATATGTCAATAAATTAATAATTGATAACAACAATATCAATATATAAATGATACAAACCTTTTGGTAAGGACCATTGCCTTTTTTGAAATGGAGTTTACTTTGGGCTCAAACAAAATTTCTTTGTTTCAGCATGCAATGAGTGTTTCATAAACCATTTCAGTAAAATATTTTGAAATACTTTGTAGCTAAAATACCTTGGAGCAGATGTTTCTGAAATATTGGGATGATCTTATGCGTCCTATTTAAGACATTGCAATTGCAACTATGGCAGGTTCTTTGGTCTGCTAACTTTTAAAAGAACCTGGGATTAGACAGCTTAGGTACTGTTGAACTTGTAATGATTCTTGAGGAAGTGTTTACTTTTCAAAACCCTGAAAAGGGAGCTGATAAAATTGAGGCCATCCGATTTGTTATCAATCACATTTGTTCACATCCATATGTCTACAGTGATTAAGCATGTCTTGGGTAAAAATTGGTTTTAGTTGTCAATTGCAATTTATTATTCATACAAAAGATGGGCATATGATTCTGAAATATATGTCTGCATTATCAGTTGAATCATGGAATTTCTGATGTTGTGCAGTAGGAATAAATCTATCTTTTTATCAATATCACAAATTTACATATTGGTCGTGGTCTATGAAGCTTCCAGAACCCACATACAAAAATTGTATTGAGTTTGTATTTGATCACCATCTTGTATAGATAATACCTGATTATATATCATTACCGTTCTATAGACAGCTTGATACCGAAGGTTCAAAACATAAAATACCAGCTAGAACAGAGGTAAAATTAGCTTAAAGTTAAGATGATCAGGCTTGAGGAATCTTCTGCACAAGAAAAACAAAAATATGATTTGGATAGAATGTTTATTACTTGCCTTAAATCTCACAAGCGTGATATGTTGCTTCCATTATGGGTCTGCAGACTCTGCACTAACTTATTTATTATTTGTGTTAACCTAAACATATGCTCCTGTTGCATTGAGTTTCATATGGTGAAAATCTACACAAAGATGTCTGCAATCTTTTATGAAAAACTAGTTGCTGTTTCAATGGAAACGATCTTGTGTACAAAATCTTTGATAAAAATATGTAGCACACAGATCTGGTAAAATCCCATGACCTTATTAGTTATTCCCTCAGAGCCGTCGCTTGCTGTGAGAGCCTAGTTCGATGGTCATGAAACTTTATTAAGTTTCATTTACATTTTACTCTAGTTTTTGGAGAAAAATTTAGCTCGCCAGTCAATGTGGGCCCCGCACAACATTTAGCAGCAGGTAAAAATATATATATATATATATATATTTTTTTTAATGTTTTTTTAATGTTTGGAGGCTTGAGGCACGTAGGGGACGGTTAGCTGTCCCCGGGTACGGGGGACCGTTCCCAGCCAGGAGGAAACGTTTCCTACTATTTCCTGTGAATTTTCTTAATTCGGGGACGACCGGGGACTGTCCCCAATGCATCCCCTTGTCCCCGGGACGGATGGGGACGGGTACAGGGGGTTTTGGGGCAGGGGATGCATCCCCGTGTAACACAGTTTAATATGTAGCGATCACCTTTACAGCAGACCAAAGTGTAATTTTTGACAACTTCTTTTGAAATGGGACCCACTTTTCTAAAGCTTTGATTCACATAGCATAGCAAGTCTGTGTATATCATAAGGCTCTTCAAATATATGTCAGACCTTGTCGCTAAGAGGCTATGATTCAACTTACACAATCCTTTAATTTATGCGATGTGAGTTCAATTGGTATGGCAGCTCTCAAAGCCGATTCAGTCACTGATAAAGCTGAGTTTTCTCGGTCAGACCTTGTCCCCGTGGATACTTTTAGAAATTCAAAACTGGATGCTGATTTAAATTTTGAAGTCCAATGTAATTTCTGAACTAGAATCACCCATTGAGAATCCGAGAGTTTTAGTTCTTAAATTCCAATTAAGACCTCAAGGGTTTTTGTCCTTAGATCTTGCAACCTCAAGGGGTTTTGTTCTTGGATTGGTTTTGGAACACAAGTGCCTTGAAAATGAGAGTAATTGACAATATCTAATTGGATATCTCCTTTGAGATTTTTCCTTTCTTTTATAGATTTGTTGAGGGAATAATTGAATATTATTTCTCTCATTTCCTTTTTCCCCTCCACTACTTTATTTTAATATCTTTTCTTTCTTTAGATATTCCAAGCTAAATTTAGTTTGTAACTTCCCTCATGAGATTCCCGACTAATTTTAGTTTATAACTCCCTTTCCTAAAGATAATAATAAGATATTTCTATGAGTTACATAAGGTTTTATTGTGCCCCAGGCAGCTTGTACAAAATAAAATATAAAGCTGCCATTCGTTGTAAATTTCATATAATATTATGACTAACTTAAAGACTAGGAATACCCCTTTCTCCATTTCCCTAACGACATAATATTGGCCCTCTTTTAAAAACACATCTTGGTCCATTTCCCTACTGTTATAATATTGGCCCTCTTTTAAAAACAGCATATAAGTTGTCCTTATAAAAATGTTATAACATAAAGTGACTTGGGACAAACTTTAATTATTATTTTAAAAATATTTCCCTTAGCTTATCCTTAAGCCAATTAAAAATAAAACAGTAGGCTAAGGTGCCCTTGATTATCTTCAGTTCGAAAAAGGGACGTGACATTTGTCATTCCTTCTAACAGCTTCATTGGAAAGTTCACAGCCATGTAGGCAATATTTTTTCCATATGCTCTAGTCAGATTGCTTTTGATGAAGAGCAATCTTGATATAGCATATTTCAGTATGTACAACTAATCTATAAACATAGTCCATTGATAAGTTGCAAATGATGGTTTCATTTTGTTTTAGATATCTTATTTTCGTTATTAACAGTTCCATTATCATTTACTTGCATCACTTGCTATGTGTTTCAAACTTTCATGTCTCTGTCTTTTTGGATTGTTTACTTTTTTGAAACTGTGTAAAAACCCTTATTAGAACAGAGCACTTTACTCTAATGGAACTGTCTAAACGTGGTCCAAAATTTTGTGCTTACATCTTCTTTTGACTAAGGCATTGTGTTTCCAATGATATTTTGAAGTGAAACATGTGTAATAGATATGATTTTCTGATGCAGATAACTAGCAGTGGATTGTGGTCTCAGAGAATCTCAGAACCATCACAGGCCAGTCAGGGTGAACAGGGTCATTCCATGGAAGGTTTCCAAGTGCAAGAAGTAGATGGGGAGGGATTAAATTTTATGGCCACAAAGTTTTGGCTCAACTGGCTGGGGTCTGGGGCAAAAAGGAATAAAGTGATAGACAAGTCATTAAAAACTGACAAGAATAGTCTTGATTCTACATTTGAAGATTCTCCAGCAGGTGCTACACACAGTCCCAGTGGAAAGAAAACAGAAATACTAGATAGTGCTGAAATGGAGCGCAGTTTCTTGATATATGTTAGAGATTCACTTAGAGGAGCTGTTTCTCAGATTTTGAGCAAGTTGAATAGAAATATTTCTGCATTTTCTAAGAAAGTGAAACATCTTGTTTTAAGTGCCATTCGCGTACGGGTATGTAGCATGCTTAAAAGCACTCTTAAGAACTAAAATATATCTGCAGCTATTGCATTGTGATAGGCATTTCTTTGACTGTTAGTTGAGATGTGTAGTACTATCATACTATACTTAAAAGTATATCCAAATATTTATGTGAGCTGGCGGCACCACCAAGTTCATGCTTTTCAGATCCCTTTATTTATTTTAGTTCTCTTTTCCATAAGTAAAGTTGGTTACAGTGTCTATATTGTTTGTCTAATTCTTAAGTGTTAGAAAATGGGATTGTCAGAAGAATAACCAGAAGCATGCTACCAGATTTGTGTTAGCTACATTGCTCAGGTGTTTTTGATTGTAGGAATTAGCTGTCTATCAACCAATTGGTTCAAGATGTATTTTGTAATACCAAAATCTTCTGATCTGTTAAATAAATATAACGAGCATTGGTGTGCTATCCCTTAAATTATAGCTTTTCTAGCTAAGATTTTTGGTTGTCCTTAAAAAAATAAAGCATTAGTTTGTAGTTGTTTTCTCGCTCATTCTCCACTAAATCCTTCTACTCATTAAGTTCCTATAATCCCTTCCTGAGTGGCAAAAATTTCTAGTGTCAGAAATTGGTGGGAAAAGTGAAGTTTTATGCATCTTGTGAAAAATAACTTTCATCTCACTTCTTTGTCCTTTTTTGTTTTCTCTTTCATTCCTGAGATGAAGTATGAATGTTTGGCAGAGATTGGAGAACTCCATGCAACACTTGCACAGCACAAAGTTGTATTCCAACCCTGCCATTTCCACTTTAAAATGTCAAAATTTCCATTTGGTGGAGATTGTGTAACATTTTGGGCCGTGCACTCCATGCATTGGTGCTTTCAAGTCTCACTTCCCAACTCAATATTGAAATCAGCTAAGGAATTGTCTTCAGTGGAATCTGTGGGACCTTATGGGCAACATGCATATGTACCATATCTTCATTTTGCTACGAAAAAAGTCCGTAAATCAACTAAGCCACACAATCAAGTGGAGATTGCAGAAATCTATGCAATGCATGCACTCTGTGATGTTGCACCTCACTCCCTCAAAAGAGTCATTTGGGTATGCAAAACTTCATGCATCAATTGCACCTAGATTTGTTGCATCCACTCCCCCTTTCTCCTCTAATTGGAGGCTATGTTATCGGTTTGCCTAACGGGGGCCCGGGTCCTGATTCGGTCCGACCTAGATTCGGGGTTCGGGTTTGTTTCCCTGTGGGTTCAGACAAGGTCCGGCCCACAAGCTGTGGGTCTAGTCTTACTGAACCTGGGCAGACCCAAGGCGTCTTTGGGCATTTTCACCTTTTTTTTGACTTTTTTTTTTAATTTAAAAAGTCCAATTCGCCCCTTAACCCTAAAATGATGTCCGCCATGAAGGTTTGTGTGGCTTTGAAGGTCTTAATTTGGGTCTAATTGCGAATGCAAAATGATGTACGCCATGGAGGTTTGTGTGGTTTTGGAGGTCTTAATTTGGGTCTAATTGTGAATGCAAAATGATGTATGCCATGAAGGTTTGAGTGGTTTCAGAGGTCTTAAATTTTGGCTGCCCCTCGACCTCGCTGGGGGTGTTGCCCCTAGACCCCCAAGAGTGGCGTTGCCCCTCAATCCCGTTGGGGATGCTACCCCTAGACCCCTGCGAGGGATGCTGCTCCCAAACTTCCATTGAATTCATTTGATTTGCCATGTACTCTCCAAGTCCAAGTTTCCAAGTTTTCCTACAAATCTTCATCTCTAATATCGTCATGATCATCCAATTGGACAGTCTTCCTTGATGCTTTTAGCTGCAAGGAGAAAACCAACATTGTAGTTAATTTTAATATATAATATATATCATGACATTCAAGTTTGACTAATTGACATTCTAATGTTCTTTATTTTTATGGTGGTTTTGCGTATTATACAATATGTGATGCTATGTGTGGTATTTTTAACTTAATTATTGAAATATGTATATATTTTGTATTTTTATACGTTTGTGTATGGACGAACCCAAAACGAACCCAACCCCAATTTTTTTTAATCAAACTTGTGAACCGAACCCTTGAACCCAAACCCAAACTCAAACCCGAACTGGTAACTTAGATTGGAGGTCAAATTTGACTAGGTCATGAAACTTAGTGCAACTTGCAGACCTCTATGTGCAGCTTGCATTGTTTGATGGTGCATTCAAAATCCACTTCTCCACTTTCAAAGCATTTAGGAAATGGCTAAGGCAGGATATCTTAATAATGACTTGGTAACTCAGCTAGTTTTTGAGAGGTCAATTAGGAGAGAATTACAAGTTTACAAAGTCTCTAACTAGAGCAAGTGGACTTGACCCACAATAGTTAGAGGGGATCCAGTGAGGATGCCTTTAGAATTGACTTGTAGTAGTCAGAGGGGATTCTACAAGGATGCTTGTAGACTTGACAAATTGTAGTTAGAAAGGATTTTGTAACAGACAATGCTTTACAAATTAATGAAACCAAAGAAATATATATTCTAACTCATTTATTATTCTGAACACATAAGAATGAAAACAAAACAATAGAGCAAAACTAGAGAGTCAATTTTTAAAAGAAAAAAAGAAGAAAAATCCCCCAAAATTTAAGCTTTATTTCAAATTTCTTCTTCTATGATCTCCTTGGTAGTGAATGGACTCTTGCACACATGTAAGGATAGTAATCCAAGCACTTTGGAACCCACAATGAGCAATCTTCGACTCTTTTGGTGTAATCAAGAATAAATGATTTTGTCATTGCATTCTAAATGAGGTTAAATTAGTTTGTTTTACTGTTTCAAATAGTTTAGATGACACTTTTAGTGTTAGGGATCAAGTTTTTTTTGGTCAACCATCAAGTCAAAAAAAGAGAAACTTCAAAAAATTAAAAAAAATCATTTTTTTGGGTGGTTTGCTTGGGTTTAGTCTAGCTCCTACTAGATGAACTTGGATTTGCTCAAGTTTGCTATGCGATGGGCTTGATTATATTTGGTTCCATTTAGAGGAATCTAGGATGGCCTTGCAAAGGATCCATCTTAGGACCTTGACCACGTTCAAATTTTACTTGTATTCAGGTCTTTTTTGATGAATTGGTAACACAATCATATATTAATGTCCATGAATGACCAAAAAAGATTTATGGGACTGAAATTGTACTTGTACAAAAATAACAAAACCAAAAAGCAAGAGAGGGAAAAAAGCATGGGGTTAACCTAAATATTGTAACCCCAAATAGTACAATTATAAATAGATGGGAGCAGCAAAGATCTTTCAAAGCAACAAAAACAAATGAACAGGCAGGGAGCCACAAGTCGTTAATGTTAGTGTTTAGAAATGTGTTGGAGGACCAATGATACTATCATAGCATTGTAGGTGTAGCAATGTACAGTTTGAGAATTCTTGTTGGGGGAAAGTCTTTGGCTAAGGGAGTCGGCCTAGATGATCCTAGGGGAGTTGATTCTACATAGAACCTTTGCTAACATTGAAAGCCAAAGCACTATTGGTAGTTGGAAAAAAACTTGTAATATGAGGTTGCGTTTGAGATTTGTTCCATGGAGGAAGTGTGTGAGAAAGTCTTGACTTTGAGAAGATCAAATGATGATCATTAGAGTAAGAGTTAGGGTGGTGAGGAGCCTTAGCTATGTGGATTACAAGGATGAGCAATGCCTCATTGGTTTGTCTCTGCTCATACGTGAATTGCTAGTATTGAAAAGGAGCTTAATGCCCCACCATATATGAAGAGTTGAAAGAAATAAGTATTTTGGTAGATTGGAACCAGTATAGAGAGATCTATGCTTGAACTTAGTGACCTTGCAAAGAAATAGGGCCAAACAATTCTTATTATGGTAGAAAAATAAAATGTATAGAGAATCATTGCAATCTTTGTACAAACAATAGTAACTCCCATGGATTTCATAGTAGATTAGATACTAAGAAAATGAAGCTCCTCATACCCCACCTAAACAAAACAAATTCTACACAATCTTTTGAAATGATTATTGATATTCATAATTGCTTGATTACAAAAGGAGATGAAGGCTCTTTATAAAGAAAATTACAAGATGATGTTTCTAAAAAGAAACCATTGTTAACAGAAGCAAATTAAAGCAATTAATTGAAAGATACTCAAACGAACTAAAGCAAAAACTGAAGTTACTAAAAACTAACTAAGTTAACTAAAAGTAAACTAGCGACTAACTAAAGCTAAGATGACCATTAATATTACAATTAATACTTTAATACACTCCCTTAATGGTCATCCTACAAACATAAACTAAGTCTACCCATATTCTTCTAGAAACATATCATCGGTGACTGATAATTGGAGAAGCATAACTGCCTCGCGATTACAAATCCTTTCTTGTAGAACAATCAAATCAAGAAATCGACACTCAAAAATTGTGAGCTTCCTTTGCTTCCAGGTATTATAAATTTTCCCATTGAACCTTTGCGTACCTTCCAACATGATGTTGGACAAAGTAGCCATCCCTCCCATTTTCCAAAAATGAGGTAATTTTGTGATCAACTAGCACAAACTCTAGAAAATCAGCTGGCACAACTCACGATTTTTTCAAAAATCGTCTAAAAAAGATGTTCAGTATCAATAAGATTTTTCAGAAAAACCTTTGAAAACTCTGAAAAGTAAGATTTAAAAAAAAAAAATCCTCAATAAACTTCTAAACTGCAAAATTTTTATAAACAAAATTTTCAAAAACTCTTTAAAATCTTTAGGCTCACGATTTTTTGTTGAGAAAAAAATCGCCCAAAAAACTAGTCTGCAAACCCTAGCAGTAACCCATGATTTTTAGATAGGAAAAAATCGTCAAAAAACTCTAAAAAAGCTTGTAAATTTTTTCAATTTTTTTTTTTTTCAAAACTCTTTGCAGGAATTTTTATTTTCCTCAGAAAAGTTCTGTCAAAAAATTGGCAAAATTCAAAAAACTCTTTGCAGGAACTTTTATTTTCCTCAGAAAAATTCTATCAAAAAAATTTGTCAAAAACATCAAGGCACAAATTTTTCAGAGAGGAGAAATTGTGTCAAAACTTTGTTGAAACCCTAGTCGCAGCAGAAAAGCCCATGAACTTTTGAAAATCCTGTCTGAAGATTAAAAAAAAAATGATACCCATGAGTTTTAGAAAAAATGGTGCCAAAATCCAATCGCGTGATGTGAAAAACCTTGGAAAAAGTCTGTCGAAACCCTTTTTCCAGTCGCGACTTCAAAAATGCGTTAAAATGCCTAGGAAAATGGAAAAAAACACGTGCATGAACTCAATAGGAGAAACATGTAGGAAAACTCAGAAAACCTGCGCCAAAAAACCAGATGAAAAGTTGCAGTCCCGTGCCAAACTGTGATAAATCGCCCAAAAACAACACCACGAACTTGCAGGAGCCAACAATTAAAAACTTTAGCTACGATTTTTACCGTCTCAAAAAACTGCCACGAACTAGCAAAATACGAGCAACGTGAAGTAAATCTGCGAATCCTCCACAAAACCCGCGATTTTCGTTATATTAAATCTACGATTTTCAGTATAGATGCCACAAAATAGAAAGCCACGATTTTTCTCATATTAGATCTTCACAAATTTGGCTCTTTCAAAAAAACCCTTTGATTTCCTAATAAAATCGGCTCACGAAAATCTCTATAAAAACCCCTTCAAAAATTGGCTTAAAAAAACCCTTCGATTTTTTAAAAAAAATCAGCTCACAAAAATTCCTTGATTTCTATCTTAAAAAAAATGGGCTAATTTTTTTTTTAAAGACATCCAGAATAATTTTTAATTTTCTGGGTTCGTCAAAAAAGTTTGAGCTTGAGCTCTAATACCATGAAATGATTATTGATATTCATAATTGCTTGATTACAAAAGGAGATGAAGGCTCCTTCTAAAGAAAATTACAAGACGATGTTTCTAAAAAGAAACCATCGTTAATAAAAGCAAACTAAAGCAATTAATCGAAAGATGCTAAAACGAACTAAAGCAAAAGCTGAAGTTACTAAAAATTAACTAAGTTAACTAAAAGTAAACTAACGACTAACCAAAGCTAAGATGACCATTAATATTACAATTAATACTTTAATATCTTTCACTATACACAATAAGGTGGTTAGTATTGACATGAAGTTGATGGGAGCACACTTTTAATTGTCCAAGGGAATCCTTAAACCATGAGAACTATGATGCTAGAGATAAGGCATCCAAACAATGTTCCCATAAACAACCTATAAGAAATGCTCAACATATAAAACAAGTTTGGGGTTGAGAAAATTCAAAGGGAAGGTCTAAGTAACTTGATGTATTGGTTGTAAATGTCTTCTCCAACAAATTAATTAAGCAACTCATTTCTAGGGAGAAGGTGATGAGCACATAAGAGATACTTGAAGGGAGGAGGTTAGTTCAAAACAACGCTGATGTATTTGGAAGAGTAGATGAAGCTTAGAGAACCGATATTGACATTCAAAGGGACTCAAAAAGGCAATCTCCTCTAGGGAACTAAGTGCGAAAAAAGGATTTCTCCTACAGGATGAAGAAGAACCACCCATAGACCTTAGTTTGTATATAGATCAAGTATGTGAAGTTAATTTTGAGACGAAGGGTTGTGCAATGAATTTAGCTTGAACAACATCGAGGAACTATTTGCTTACGCTTGATTGTATGTTGAAGCAAATCATATGAATCCTCTCAACTCAAGCCTAGTTAGGACACAAGCAAGGGCTCTAAACCAAAGAAGCATAAATCCTCAAAAAAATGCAAAAATCCCAATTTTAAAAAAATCTTCGGCCGAAACGATTTTTTCCCCCAAAAATCCTGATTTAATCAGCTGTGATTTGCAACGATGTTCAACAATTTTTAAGGGTTTAAATCATGAAATAATCATGTAAAAGTCGCGAAAAAGGTGCCCAACCAACTTGTTGTGAAACCCTAACCATGTGAAACTGCTATTTAATTGGATTTTTTTGTTGATTTTTAGCACCAAATTGAGCGCTAGCTGCTGGGACATGGTTCACCATCAAATATTTGCTAGATTTCATTAGGTTGCTGAGGCAAATCACAAGTAGGCGACCTTGAATGGACATATATTTCTAATAGATGTTAAGGACATTAAAATAGAGACACGTTCTTTGGTATGCTTTTACGTTTGATGTTAAGGGTGTTAACATGGAATGGTTAAGAGATGTGCTTCTTTTTTCTCTATATTCCACACTACTGTCATTTTCCTTTAGCTTGTAGTATGCTTTCCATGTAAGGCTTTTATCTTATTGTTTTAACACATCTGAACCTTATAAGAGTACTTGGCAAAAGTGAATATAGAAAGCCAAACTAAACTGAAACGAAACTCTATTGGCTTGATATCAACCTAAAGAGGTTTGTTTTCTTTGAATTCTTGTGATCCTGACTATTCAAAATAATTTTAACATTTCAATTTTCAACAATAATACCAAGGTGGTTGTTTAGATTATCAAGGTTAGGTTGGGACACATTTCCTTTTTAGATGCTAACAAAGTGTGATAATTTGGAGCTTCAATTTGACACTGGCCATCAAGTTTTAATGACAAGCGGGTAGTGTAGTGACAATTGTATAATCAAGTGGGAAGCATAAGTATATACATAATAGTTTATAGACATTGTGGAACCGGAAGCATAATGTTACTATCAAAAAGATAAAAATCAGCTTGTAGTGCTGAAAAAAATGACTTGTAGTAGTAATTTATATCAAAACGAAGGATTGTTTTGGTTATATTTAAATTTCCTATATATTTTGCAAGCTTAATGCTTTGTTAATTGGTGAAACTCACTGTTTAAATGCATGCCCCACACTTGTTCAAGAACTAAATTCCATTTAGGATCATCATATACATGGAGGTTCAAAAGGCTTGCAAGGAGTACAATAGCAGTACGTGATTGCTTTAGACATATATAGTGTAGAATTCCATGCATGTTAAATATGTATTTGAGAAACTAATACATGCCTTGAGAGAAGTCATGCCCCTAGTCTTGTGGGCTTATCTTAATCCCTTCTAAAGCAGGCCTCATATATTTTCTCTTTAACAATCCAAATAGATTTCAACAGCAACTATCCCATTGAAAGGGAATGTTCCTCGTGCTTTGATTTTCCATTGAAACTTGTACTTATGATCTCCCAAATTCTCAACTTAAAGTACATCAATGTTTTTAACTTCATCATCCACTTATATGCAAAATCAAGGAAAATTACTTGAATAATAAAAGCTAAAATTGTGCCTCAAATAGTTGCTCTCTTCTTTTGTACTAGCAAGTCTTTATTATCTAATGGAAAAATATTTAACACTCCCTTCACTCTTTTACAAATCTGCTAAAATAGCTATCAATGAGAACATTTCAATATCATTTATGATCTTTTGAGATTTGAGATTTTGTTTCAAAACCATTTTCTATTACTCTATTTTCAGCTATTTGATTCAAAACCTGTTAAGTTGAACTTTGCAATTGCTTCCTTTGTCATATAATTTCCCTTTCACACTCTCATATAGTTTGACATTGTTCTAGAAATCGCAAATACTGTTAAATCACAAATATGAACCAATTGATTCCTGTTTTGTAATTTATGTTTGCACAGCAAAGGAAAACTATCTTTTTAATGACTTTCTTGAACCTAAGGATTTTGAGATCCTAGAGGCCAACTTGGATAGTCACGAGGTTAAACGACTTAGGAGAGGCTCTGAACTATGAGCTTCATCATCAAGACCTGCAGCCCTCTAGCATTGTTCTATTTGTAGTAGCAAGAGTCATTGGCTACATTTTACTTTTTGAAACTTTGTACTTAGTTTATAGGTTTACTTTGTACAAACTATATTGTAATTGAAATTTTATCAACTGTAACCATCTAGTTTTTATTTATGCACTATGAACTATGAAGTATGCTTTGTGCAATGCAATGTAATCAGTGATATGGACATAAACAAAAAAATCATATTTTCTACAATTCACGTGTTAAATTCTCTGTTTTATTTGCTCTCTATATCTTTATACTATGGAAATGCCCTTAAATTTCAAAAAATTAGTTTTTGTCTCTTTTTCTACAATTTTTTACTTTTTTTTAAAAATCTGATTTTTTCCCAAATTTTTCTCGATTTTTTCAAAAGTCTTATACTTTTGGTTTGTCGATTTTTTCCCCAAACAATTTTTGCTTCTATGCTCTAAACCTCAAAACCATGTTGTGTTGTAGGATTAGTTATTGGATAAAAAATGTGCCTCTTCAAAGGGATATCCTAGAAATTTACTTGGAAACATTGACACTCAAGAACATAGAGCAAGGTGTATTGCTTGTAAAGTCAAGACTGAGAGGTAGGATAGAATGAGAGAGGACCTATAAACTTAACTCCTAGATAAGTATAATCAGTGGTTATCTCCATAGTGCCCCATTTGTAGAAGAAATGGAACCTAGAAAGAGCATCCTTGGTGGTGTTGAAGACCATGACCTTAGTTTTACTAAGGTTGACCACAAGTTGGCAAAGATCACAAATCTCAAAAAGTGAATCAAGTTGTTTGTGCAAGTTTTCAAGAGAATGAGAGAGGACATACCATCAACAAAGAGTACAATAACAATCACAACGGGGTGAAGCAAGCAACTATTGTGTGCATGGGTATGGTGGCTAAGAAAATACTCAAGCTCATTAATGTAGATATTGAAGAGGGTTGGTGAGAGAGGGCAACCCTACTTAACTCCAATAGTACTCTAGATAAATTCAGATTAGCAGGAGGAGTTTAGAAATGTTAAATGATTGTCTCATAGAGTTGCATGCTAGCAATAGTGATATTGTTTAAAAAGTATGTCTGTCTTGCATTTTCTCAAACAATAGATGTGGGATGGAGACAAAGGCCTTCTTAAAGTCCACAAAACAACAAAAGGCTTTAGAAGATTGTGACAAGCTTTCACAATGATAAAACAAAGTGTGAAGATGTGGTTAATAGTTTGGAAATCTCTCCATAAACTAGGCTGGTCCATGGCGTTCAGCTTTTAGTCCTCCAACGACCCATAAAGCACTTTGTCCAAAACTGTGGCATAGAGTTTTCAAAAGGATGCTCAATCATGATTGCATTATCATTTAATATTAGTTTATTTAGAGCAACCCCTAGATTTGTGAGTGGGTTGGATAATATATTGTGACCAAGCAAAGGGGAACCTAGAATGGACAACCTCGTTGAAAAACTATGAAGTGGGGTAAGCAAGTGAATCCACACCTATTTGAGAAACTCACTCTGAATCTCATCAACGTTAGCTGCTTTGCTAGTGCAAAGGTTAAAATTAGTTCTCTCTATGCACGACTTATAGAAAGCAAGTTATAGGGGAGATGGGACACTAGTGGTAGGTTGATTAGAAATGTCATCAAGAGAATCGGCATAGGAGACCTAAGAAAACAGGTTGATATGAATATTGGGGGAGTTGCTTGGGAGGAGATTGTTAGAATATTGTCATTGATGTCAAAGGAAACATACAACAATAAATAAAGGACATGCACCGATATATAAAGGACATGCAATGATATATTCCCCATTGGCGCCACTTATGGATAGAACAAAATCGTGGAGTTGGAAGAACAAAAGCGTGGAGTTGGATAATTGGATAAAACAAAGCACCTCAGATTACACAATCAGATTTGTTGATAAAACAAAGCACCACAGCTAAGAAGCATGCAAATCAGATTTGAAGATCTATTTCTAAAAACAAGGAAAAAAAGAAAGCATAAAGATAGCATGCAAATCAGATTTAAAGATCTATTGCTAAAAACAGGAAAAAAGAAAGCATAAAGATAGCATGCAGAAAGATAACCACCGATGCATGCTAAATGGAGTTGTTTTTCTTAAAAAAAGGATCTATTTCTAAAAACCGAAAAAACAAAAAGAGTTTTTTTGTTGTGGCTGGCTTTTCTCCTTAAAGTGCCAGATCCTTTGAAGAGCTATATCCTTTAAAATAACCGCCTTATGGTTTTATTTTTAGAAAGAGATTAATGTTATATTTTTCATATGAAAAAGGAAAAAGGAGATATTTTTGTGTAGTGAAAAAAAGGAAAAAAGGATATAGTATGAATTTGCAAGTAAGAGTCTATGTTTTTTTCGTGTGTGAAATAAGTTAGAGAGAAAAAATCAGCTGTGTGAAGCAGTTTTCATGGCAGATTCATAAGAGAAAAGAAGCAGATTTGAAAGTAACCAATGTAGCATTTTTGAAACGTGTAAGGGGTAGAATTGGACAAGAAGATAAGTGCAGAGATATTTCAGTTTTTGAAGAAGCTGATTTAAAGAAGGGGTTTGCTGTCATTTTTCTTCCATTAAAAATATATTATACTTGTTAGTGTGGAGGTTGGTGCCTCTCATTTTCAGTGATGTACTGGGTTGGTACTCACTTTTGTAATCAAAGATTGGTGTCTTGTGTAGGTTGGTGCCTACATATTAATAAAAGAAAATATTTCGCTGTGGTTTTTCCCAAAAGGGTTTTCCCCATAAAACTGGTGTTCATATTGCTTATTGTTCATTTGCACTATCAAGTTTTGATTTTTCAGTTTTTAAAAAAGTTTAAAATAGTTCTTATACTGATTCACCCCTCGCTCCCTCCTCCCTCCCTTCCCCCTCTCAGTATAAGCATGTGCTCTTGAGGGTACACAAAAATATCCTAGGGGAGTGATGTAGGGCAACATGGAGCTTGGTTTTTTTTGACACAATAAATATTTCTTACACCAAAGAAGACTGATTATTTCCATTGGTGGTTGAAATGGAGGAAGGGTTGTGGACAAGGATAAAGCAAAGCCTTTGACACATGGATTTACCCTCATCATCAACACAACAATTCATAGGGTAGAAATCTTGAAGGTATGGTGTAGTAGAATGACAACCATGTGGGGAAAGGAGTCAAGGGTGGCCTCCCAAAGAGCATAGGAGAGAAATTCATACAACGCAGCAACAAGAGGTTATGTAAGGGAGCAGCTGGACATAAGTTGAGAAAGCTGGGAAGCATAGCCAAGAGAGCAATCATTAGTGAAATGATTCATGGTGTGAAAAGTATTGTTGACTTGAAGGGGGAAGGGAAGAGGGGAGGGAGCAAGGGGAGAAGCGTGGAGGGAAAATGTCAAAATGACATGGTTAGCCAAAGGGGGTAGAAGTGAGACATATAGATCCTGAATATTGTTAGTGTTTCTTAGATCAGATTATTTAATCAATTGAATAAAAGAAATGCAAAACATAAGACAATGAACACAACAAGATACCCTGGGAAAACCCTCCTCTTGAGGGAGAAAAACCCAGCAAATATATCTCTTATATATTGAAGGAATAAGAGCAGAAATCTGCTTGAACTCAGGCCCAACACAATGCCGAATTTGATACAATGAATAATAGCATCTCTCTTAGATGCAAAGATACAAATGAATATGTTTCTCCTTGAAATCGGTCTGCTGCTACAAAATGATGATCTGCTGTTCAAGTATGAACTTCTTCTAGGTATGCGAATCCAAGTATGAGCTTCTTCTATGACTGCGAATTCTGCTCTGCCAAAATAGCGAACTTCTTTTTGTGTATTCGAATGTGTATCAACATCAAAAGGTGACTTTGTATATATACCTTCTTGGCGCCTCTTCATATAGGTCGGCCTTATGATAAACATTTAATAATAAATAAAGTCGGCCAGAATAAGTACATTGAATAACTTAATTATAAGGTCGGCCCATGTATTAGTGAAGACCGACGCTGAATTAACATCAACACTCCCTCTCAGCTAGGGATGAACTACCATCTGCACAAGACACATTATGTTAGAATGAAAACAAAATAAAATATCACCTCAACGTGATATTAACCATTATGGCTACTCCCATAGATGGTAAAAACTCATCACGGATTCTCTCACGTGATGTTGTCATAGAGTCACACACATGACATCCACCATAGCTTCTCCCAGAGGGTGGAAACAAGGGCTTTCACCTCAACTCTCTCTCATCAGAGAATTGCATTATCAAGGACTTACACCTCAACTCTCTCTCAGCAGAGAATTGTATTAACAAGGGCTTGCACCTCAACTCTCACTCAGCAGAGAGTTGCATTCTCAATAAGGATCGCTGATTACTGAGACTCTTTCTCAGTCAAGGCTGCATTCTCCACCATACCAAGTTTCTCTCGGAAGTATACAAACTTCATCCTGGCGAGAGGCTTGGTGAGAATGTCTGCCGTTTGCTCTTCAGTGCTGATATACCTCAACTGTATAGCTTTCCTTTGCACCATATCTCTAATATAGTGGTACTTGATCTCAACATGTTTTGTTCTGTCATGAAACACAGGATTGACAGAAAGCTTCACACAGCTTTGATTATCACAGTGTATGATAGTAGGCTCCATTGATTGACCAAACAATCCTGCAAGGAGCTTACGAAGCCACACTGCCTCACGAGCTGCCACACAAGCTGCAATATACTCTGCTTCAGTTGTACTCAAGGCCACTGAAGACT
Source organism: Sequoiadendron giganteum (assembly GCA_007115665.2). Taxonomy (NCBI): domain Eukaryota; kingdom Viridiplantae; phylum Streptophyta; class Pinopsida; order Cupressales; family Cupressaceae; genus Sequoiadendron; species Sequoiadendron giganteum. The sequence continues at coordinate 515,308,250 of CM021107.1, read as the reverse complement.
GTTTCCTGCTACACTAGGAGATCATAGCAGTCCCCAAACTGAAGCAACAACCAGAAGTACTCTTCCGATCTGAGACACATCCTGCCCAATCAGAATCAGTAAAACCATGCAGCTCCAAATTCACATTTGAAGAATATCTCAAACCATATCCAATTGTGCCACATAAATATCTCAGGATATGTTTAGCTGCTACAAGATGTATTTTCTTTGGTTCACACATAAACTGGCTAAGTGCACTCACTGCATAGCAGATATTAGGTCTAGTGTTAACTAGATACATCAATGAACCAATCAGCTGTCTATACATCATAGAATCCATTGGTTCTGAACTAGCTGTAGCCTCTTTCAACTTATCTAGATTAGTCTCCATGGGTGTAGACATAGGTTTGCAGTCAATCATACCAAACCTTTTGAGAATGTCAACAGTATACTTGCCTTGACTTAGAATCATCTCATCTGGCTTTTGCCAAACTTCTAAGCCAAGAAAGTAATGCATAAGACCTAGATTCTTCATCTCGAACTCTGAAGCTAATTCCTTCTTGCATTTTAGTATTAGATGTTCTTCACCAGTAATGATCAAGTCATCAACATATAAAGCTAAAATCAATGCTTCACCATTTACTACCTTGAAGTAGAGGTTAGAATCTGCATCATTCTTTGAGAAACCCAAACTTGAAAGGTACTGATCAATTCTTTCATACCAAGCACGAGGAGCTTGTTTAAGACCATACAAGACCTTCTTCAACTTGCAGACATGAGATTCTTTCTCATGTACCTCAAATCCTTCTGGTTGCTCAATGTAAACCTCTTCTTCTATTATGCCATTTAGAAAAGCTGTCTTTACATCCATTTGGTGAATCTTCCATCCTCTAGATGCGGCAATAGCAATGATGGTTCTAACAGACGTGTAACGAGCCACAGGAGCAAAAGGTTCTTCATAGTCAACTCCCTCTTTTTGTGAGAACCCTCTAGCCACAAATCTAGCCTTGTGTTTCTCAATGCTCCCATCAGCTGCATGTTTGATCTTGAAGAGCCACTTAGAAGATACCACAGATTTGTCTTTGGGTCTAGGAACTATATCCCAAACATTGTTCTTAAGTATGGACTGATACTCCTCAATCATGGCATCTTTCCATACTTGTTGACTAGAAGCTTCTTCAACATTTGAAGGTTCTGACTCAATAATCTGACTCATCAGGGCAACATAGCTAGAGAACTTGTGAGGTCTCTTGCTTTCTCTGACGGTTCCTCTTGGAGCTACAAACCTTTCTGCTTCCTGCATTGTCCTGCGAGCCCAAAGAGGTCTTTTCTTTCCAATCACAATGTCTAGAGGCCCATCAGTGGGATCCAAAGGCTCAGCTGGATCAATATCTTCTTTAGGTTCTGTATCCTCCTCCAGATTCTCTGGGATATGGTCAACTTCCATATCTTGAGGAGGTTCTTCTTCATCGACCTCCATCGGAGTGCCTTTGGACTTCCTATAAGCAACATCTTCCTCAAATGTGGCGTCTCTACTAATCTCAATAGACTTCTGTCCTGGAATGTAGATCCTGTAAACTTTTGATGTCTCACTGTAGCCTACAAGAATTCCTTTCTTCCCAGAAGGTTCTAGCTTTGTTCTCTTTTCCTTTGGAATATGAACATAGACTGGACAGCCAAAGATCCTCAAATGACTAACTTCAGGCTTCACGCCTGAGAATGCTTCTTCAGGGGTTTTATTCTCTAAGATCCTGTGGGGACTCCTGTTTTGAACATAGACGGTTGTTCTTGATGCTTCAGCCCAAAGAGAGATTTGTAAGTCTTGATCATGGATCATAGCTTTCACTGCTTCCACAATAGACCTATTCTTCCTTTCAGTAATACCATTTTGTTGTGGATTATAGGGAACACTGAACTCCCTCTTAATCCCTGCTTCAATACAAAAGTCTCGAAAGGTGCCAGAAGTGTATTCTCCACCATTATCAGATCTCAATACTTTGATCTTCTTCCCAGACAGATTTTCAATCTGCGCTTTGAATTCTCTGAATCTTACTAATACTTCTTCTGATTCTTTCGATCTCAAGAAATAAATCCAAGTCTTTCTAGAGTAATCATCAATGAAAATAATATAATACAAAAAACCACTAGATGATGCAATAGACATTGGACCACACAAATCAGAATGAATGAGATCAAGAATACATTTAGATCTACTTTCATTGGAATGAAACGTACCTTTTGTGTTCTTGCCTAGGGCACATCCCTTGCATGTACCTTCATGTTCTTGATCGAATTTCAGAAGACTGGTGACCATATTCTCCATGATAGGTAGAGCACGAAAGTGAATGTGAGCCAATCTTCGATGCCAAAGATCACACATGCTGGTACTGTTATGCACAAGTGCTTGAAGAGGACGAGTGCACAGCGTGTAGAGACATTCATGTCTAACTCCAATCACTTGGGCAGATTTGAAGCTGGAGTTCTTTGCCCATATAAGAACTTTCCCTTTAGAGAAGGCAATTTGATAACCTTTGTCTTCTAATGCTGAAATTGAAACAAGGTTCCTCTTTATCCCTGGTACGAACAGTACATCATTCAATTCCAAAGAAATTCGAGAATCCAAGTGAAGAGTGGAATTTCCAAACCCTTTTACAGAATATCTAGCATCATCTCCAATAACAACTTGATCACTAGAGTTGCTTTCCATTAAGTTTGAAAGGTGACTTCTGAATCCGGTGATGTGTCTAGAAGCACCACTGTCAATCAACCAAGTGTAAGAGTCCATAGAAACATTGCTAGACAAGGCTGAATAAAATAGATAATTACTGGAGTCCTTTTGTGGAGTGACTTCTTCAACATCTGCGGTGGCAACTTGAAGCTTAGGTCGTTGAGGGCACACCCTCGCAAAGTGACCATACTTATCACAACGAAAACATTGAATCTTGGACATGTCTCGTTTTCTTTTGAAGGTAGGAGCATCATCATTTCCATCTTCTCGATTCCTTTTGAAGAATCCTTTCTTAAGACCTTTTCCTTTGTTTGATGAATGAGAGGTAAGAACTTGTAATTCTTCATTCTTAGAGCTTTGACCAATCCCCCTTGCTGTTAGTCTTGACTCTTCTTGAATGCAATCAATCCTCAATCGATCAAACTTAGGAAGTTCGGATCTTGCACTGATTCCTTGGATGAATGCCTCCCATGAAAGCGGAAGACCATTGAGAGCAAGCATAGTCAGTTCTTTATCATCAATCATATGTCCAATAGTGGAGAGCTGATCTTTTATCTCAGAAATCCTCATGAAGTATGTAATAACAGATTCTCCTTTCTCCATTTTCACATGATGAAGTTGTTGCTTCAGAGCAAGGGCACGACTGGTGTTGTTGATTTCGTACATCTCTTCCAAGGTTGTAAACATCTCTCTTGCTGAATCCAACTTGAAGATAATTGGTACAATATGATCCTTGACGGAATCAACCAATGCTTTCTTTGCCCTAGTGTCTTTCTTCCTCCATTGCAGCTTCTCTTCTTCCCCCTCAGGTTTGGGAACTTTTGTTTCACAAACTCAGCCAAGTCATTCTCTTCCAAAGTTAGCATGAACCTGAACCTCCATGATATGTAGTTCGAGATCCCTTCGAGTCTATCCTCGATTTTCAGACCGTTCACCATCTTGAGAAATTTGGAAGATAGGCTGAAAAAGAATAAGTGTTGCGAACTAAATCTGATCACGATCTTTTTCACACCCGCTCTGATACCATGTTAGTGTTTCTTAGATCAGATTATTTAATCAATTGAATAAAAGAAATGCAAAACATAAGACAATGAACACAACAAGATACCCTGGGAAAACCCTCCTCTTGAGGGAGAAAAACCCAGCAAATATATCTCTTATATATTGAAGGAATAAGAGCAGAAATCTGCTTGAACTCAGGCCCAACACAATGCGGAATTTGATACAATGAATAATAGCATCTCTCTTAGATGCAAAGATACAAATGAATATGTTTCTCCTTGAAATCGGTCTGCTGCTACAAAATGATGATCTGCTGTTCAAGTATGAACTTCTTCTAGGTATGCGAATCCAAGTATGAGCTTCTTCTATGACTGCGAAATTCTGCTCTGCCAAAATAGCGAACTTCTTTTTTTTGT